>ML410282.1:0-15000 GCA_005239525.1 Nicotiana knightiana
CGCCTCTCAGAGGTCGTCCTAGAGACGTGGTTCAGGGTTGTGGAGCCCAGCCCCGATTGTATGCATTTCTAGCCAGACCTGAGGCGGAGTCCTCCGATACTGTTATCACAGGTACCATTTCAGTTTGCAATAGAGATGCTTCAATTCTATTTGATCCTGGGTCTACTTACTCTTATGTATCATCTTATTTTGCTTCATATTTGGTTGTGCCCCGTGATTCCTTGAGTGTCCCTGTTTATGTGTCTACGCCCGTGAGGGATGCTATTGTTGTAGATCGTGTGTATCGCTCGTGTGTGGTCGTTATTGAGGGTCTTGAAACCAATGTGGACTTTTTGCTTCTTGACATGGTTGATTTTGATGTCATATTAGGCATGGATTGGTTGTCGCCTTAATATGCCATCTTGGATTGTCACGCTAAGACAATTACATCATCTTTACCGGGGTTTCCCCGATTAGAGTGGAAAGGGACTCCTCATCATTCTTCCAGCAGGGTTATTTCTTATATGAAGGCTCGTCGCATGGTCGAGAAGGGATGTTTGGCTTATTTGGCCCATGTTCATGATTCTAGTGCTGAGGCTTCTTCAATAGATTCGGTGCCTATTGTTCGTGGGTTTCCCGAGGTGTTTCCTGCAGACCTGCCGAGGATTCCACCCGACAGGATAATTATTTTTGCATTGATGTGGCTCCGGGCACTCAGCCCATTTCTATTCCTCCATACCGAATGGCCCCACCAGAGTTGAAAGAATTGAAAGAAAAGTTGCAAGAATTTCTTGATAAGGGCTTCATTAGACNTCGAAGAAGGATGGATCGATAAGAATGTGTATATATTACCGGTAGTTAAATAAAGTCACTATCAAGAATAAGTATCCATTGCCGAGAATGGATGATTTGTTTGATCAGTTTCAGGGTGCTAGTGTGTTTTCAAAGATTGATTTGAGATCCGGCTACCATCAGTTGAAGATTAGGGCATCCGATGTACCTAAGACAGCCTTTCGGACCAGGTATGGGCACTATGAATTTCTGGTGATGTATTTTGGCTTAACTAATGCCCCATCAACATTTATGGACCTGATAAATCGAGTTTCAAGCTTTATCTTGATTCCTTCGTAATTGTGTTCATAAATGATATTCTAATATACTCCCGTAGTCGGGAGGAGCATGAGCAGCACCTCCGGATAGCGCTTCAGACTTTGAAGGATAGTCAGTTGTATGCTAAATTTTCAAAGTGCGAGTTCTGGTTGGATTCAGTAGCTTTCTTGGGTCACATCGTATCAGCAGAGGGTATTCAGGTAGATCCTAAGAAGATAGAGGCAGTCAAGAACTAGCCTAGATCCACTTCAGCCACGGAGATCAGGAGCTTCTTGGGTTTGGCAGGTTACTACAGTCGTTTTGATGGAGGGGTTCTCATCATAGCAGCCACAATGACTAAATTGACTTAGAAAGGTGTCCCGTTCAAATGGTCGGACGAGTGTGAGGCGAGCTTTCAGAAGCTCAACACAGCCTTAACTTTAGCACCAGTGTTGGTGCTACCATCAGGTTCAGGATCTTTCACGGTATATTGTGATGCCTCCCCTGTTGGGCTCGGAGCGGTATTGATGCAGGAAGGCAGAGTGATTGCATATGCATCTCGGTAGTTGAAGGTTCATGAGAAGAATTATCCTTTCCATGACTTAGAGTTGGCAGCCATTGTTCACGCATTGAAGATTTGGAGGCACTATCTCTATGGTGTGCCGTGTGAGGTTTTCAAAGATCGCGCAATCTTCAGTACTTGTTCAAGAAAAAGGATCTTAATTTTAGGCAGGGGAGATGGTTAGAGTTATTGAAAGACTATGATGTTACTATATTGTATCATCCGGGGAAGGCCAATGTGGTAGCCGATGCATTGAGTATGAAGGCAGTGAGTATGGGCAGCCTTGCATTCATTCCAGTCGGAGAGAGACCGTTAGCTTAAGATATTCAGACTCTGGACAATCAGTTCGTGAGGTTGGATATTTTGCCTTGCCGTGTTTTAGATTATACAGTCGCTCGGTCTTTTTTATTTGAGCGTATCAGAGATCAGCAGGATGATGACCCGCAAATGATGGTCCTTAGGGACACAGTTCGGCACGGTGGTTCCAAGCAGGTTATAGTTGGAGATGACAGTGTATTAAGGANTGCATTAAAGTTAGTTACTTTAGCACTAATTAATTATATTGAACTAATTATGATTAGATACGAGTGGGTTGGAGGTAAATTCGAAAGGAAAGCCGGTAATTGAGCAGTGAGTGGCTTGCGAGATTGAGGTAAGTGTTTGGTCTAACTTTGACTTGAGGGATTAGGAATCCCAGACTTAAATGCTATGTGAAATTGCATGTATGTGGTGTATAGGTGAGGTGAAGAGTACCTATGAACCATCAATTTATATGTTTGACATGTTCCCTTCCCCGTTTCCAATTTATTATATTCCCGTCTTAATTGTTTCACGACTATTGATGCTTCCATGTCTACTTGTTTTTGTCCACTTGTTTTGTTAAATATATTGTTTCACTTATTTGAAAGTATTAATTGTTCCTTATCTTCTTTGTGGTACATTAATGGTTGAGCTGGTGGTCAGTGTTTCATGATACATTCCGGTTAGTTTCACTGTGTAGTAATAATTGGTAAAGTTTCTTAATTGTACAACTTTCTGTTTACATTAGTTGAAATATAAATATTGTGAAGGATTTTGATCTAAATTGTGAAACCCTTATTATAAATGGTGTGAAATGTGATTTTCTGGTGGGAGCGGGTTGCACGCTGCAACAAGGATTAATAAGGGTGGAAAGGTGGGATCGGGTTGCACGCTGCAACAGGAGGAATAAGGGTGATATATATGTTGAGGAGTAATAAGGGTGGATAGGTGGGATCGGGTTGCATGCCGCAAAAAGGAATAATAAGAGAGAATATTCATGTTGTTACTGGTTATATGATGGAAACTGGAATACCCACTATTTTATTTGTTGTTCTTCATATTCTGCTTTTACCGTTATTTAAATTGTATCATGAAAATTTACGTAAGGATTGGTTATAGCTGAGATCTGGAAAGATAGCTGGGTTATTTATTTATTTACTGCAAGTACTGTTTCATTTAGTTTAGTATTTCCTTTTTGCTTTATTAAACATTGTATACATGTTATATTATAAATTCCCCGCCATAGCCTCATCATACCTCGTCGAGGTTAGGCTCGACACTTACCGGTACATGGGGTCGGTTGTACTGATACTGCACTCTGCACTTCTTGTGCAGATCCAGGTTCGGTCAGAGTTGATTTCGAGTAGTAGCTGAATATTCACACGGAGACACGAGGTAGATCTGCTGGCGTCCGCAGATTCCTGGAGTCTTCTCCATATTATTTATTTACTATTTTATTTAATTCAAAAAAGATATATATTTTCTTTCAGCCAAATATTTGTAGTAATCTTTAGTAGTTCGTGAATTGTGACTCCAAACCGTGGGTAACTAGAGATTAGTATTAGTTTCACAGTATAGTACAACATTTCATTTATTATTATTGTTGGTATCCTTTATTGGATTACAATAAGTTTCGTAATATGTTTTAATTGAGTCAAATGTTAAACCTTCTAACATTGGCTTGCCTAACAAGTATGGTGTTAAGCACCATGACGATCCCGACGGTTGGGAATTTGGGTCGTGACAGCCTTGGTCGTGGCTTCACGAAAGCTTAGACCCTACTTTCAGTGCCATCCCATCTCGGTAGTCACAACTTTCCCCTTGAAAAGTATTTTGCATAAGCCCGAGTTATCGGGAAGATTAACTAAGTGAGCATGATATCAACCACGAACGGCGATAAAATCACAAGTCTCTGCCGACTTCGTCGCCAACTTCAGCGCAAAAATAATGCCTGAATTCGAAAGAGAAGCCGCCCACGCTTCTCCATAAACACAAGATCTATGGATTTTATACACCGACGCTGCTTCCAATGCATCAGTGTCTGGACTGGGACTCGTGTTCGAGGTACCGACAGGCGAAGTGATTCACTAGTCCATAAGGTGCCCGAACATGACTAACAATGAGGCCGAGTATGAGGTCGTAATTGTAGTATTAAGGCTAGCACTCAAGTATAGAGAGAGGCGAGTCATACTACGCAAGGATTCTCATCTGGTCATCAATCAAGTCACAGGGACTTTGCAGATCAAAGAACAAAGGTTGCAAGATCAAAGACCAAAGTAGCGGCAGCCACTAAAAGCATAATCGGAGAAGGAAACATGGTCACCCTCCTCCACTCATCGATAGATCAAACTGAGGTAAGGACTATAAATTTAACTTAGGACTGGCGCAACCGTATTGTTACATACTTGCAGGACGACGTACTCCCAGATGATAAAAAAGATGCCAAGAAACTTCGGATGCAAGCAGTCAGGTACATCATCATTCATAACGATCTATACAAGAGGACATACAGTGGTCCCCTAGAGAAATGCTTGTGCCTGTATCAAACACGGAACATCTAAGAAGAAGTCAATGAGGGACACTACGGGGCTCATTCCGGCAAGCGAGCTCTGGTCAGATGCCTCTTACTGGCAGGTTAATAACGGACCACTATGAAAAAAGAGGTCGCAGGCTTCTTGAAAAGATGCGAGCAATGCCAAAAATACGCCTAAATGATCCACCAAGAAGGCGAGCAACTCCACTCGCTCACTTCCCCTTGGCCTTTCATCAAGTGGGGAATGGACATCGTTGGCCTCCTCCCCGCAGGACAAGATAAAGTATGTTTCCTTTTGGTTTTCACTGACTATTGTTATACCCCATTTATCATGGGTCAAAGTAGAGTATAACATATTGATAAATTTGAGGTTTAATTAATTTTACGAGTCGCCACCTAATTATTTTAACGGTGAACTAGGACATCAATTTTAGCTGAGTAATGCTTAAAGTTAACTCTGTTTGTATGGTCTGCTTAACTTAATATTATGGGTAAGTGTTCTAATTAATCTTATAGAAATATTGTAAAATCACCCTATGTGATCCGTTAATTACGGTTAAACCGGCCAAACTTAGATTAACTAATAGGATCAAGTGTATATAAAAACTTGATTGATGATTGCAGGTACCTATTGCGGAAGGCGATGATCCTGACCTGAAGCATGTGTTTAGAGAAGCTAATGGAGTAGCGGACCAACTAGCTAAAAAGGGTTGTAGCCTGGACACTTTTTGTTTTTTGCAAACTTATGCTATTCCCCCCGCTTTTGTTAATCATGTACTGGAAAGGGACATTCTAGGCACCATGTTACCTAGATTGATCCCGTGTTGTAATAGCTAGATTGTACGTTTTGTTTGAATAAAATCTTTCATTACCAAAAAAAAAAGTGTATATAAATAATGAATAGTTTATGAACCTACACAAATGTTAATCTCATAAAAAATGTTTTAAACAGGAATTTCTCCAAGGGTCATAAAAATGTTAGTTTATCAAGTTCACTTTAGATAAAATATTCAACTATATTTTAACATCTTAGGTTCACAAAAAAAAAAACTCCAACTCAGCTACATTAGAAACCGGTCTTGATGAGATTTTCGAAAGAAAAAAAGTCATTTCAAAGATTAGTGAAATTATTAAACTACTACTTTAAAGTCTTAAGAATTGAGGTAAATAACTATAAAGTAAATACTCTATTTACTAGTTGATGCAGAGATCCTGAGTAATTAAATAAACCTTATTATCAAACTTATTTCTAACATGAGATAGGCAGAAAGACACAAATAAATTAATTGTCGTCAAGAAGTCAAATAAAACGAATGTAAAAGAACAAAAATAAAGAAAGACGCCATAGGTGAGTCTCGAATTAAGACTCCATTTGCTCCAAAGTGTACTGTCACGACTCGATTTCGGAGTCGTGATGGCGCATGTCGTAGAACCAGGCAAGCCTCCCATTTTATCTAAACTGAATTCAATTTCCAGTAAAAATATAATTTTTAAACGAAATCATTGATAATACTAATAATCTGAAGTTTTGAAACAATATTTGTAACAAAATTTAAAATCAGTCATGAGCTACTATAACATAAAGCAAGGAAAAAGAAGAAATGGACAACATAGTCTCAAAATAAAGAACAACAGGTAGAATAAGAAAGAGAAGACGAGGTCGCGATTGCCAGCTGCTACCTCGACAACTCCAATGAAATTCTGACAATTGCTCAGTATCCACTACCGAGTTCCGGTGTACCTGGATCTGCACACAATGTGCAGGGGGTAACGTGAGTACACCAACTCAGAAGTAACGAACCCAAACTATAGGCTGAGAGGAAGAGACAGACTAAACCTCAGAATTTACAATAGACAGTATACAAAAATTAGACATGCTAACAGTTTATCAAAATGAGTAAATATACCAAGTATGCCAGTATACTCTACATGCCATCATACAGAAAAATGTATGAAACCACTTTTGATATGCACATAGTGCTCACAACCTTCACACATCAGTCCACTCAATACCGTATATGATTCTCAGGCCTAGGGAAGGTCCATCGCGGAAGGTACATAATCATCGGTGACCGTAGTCACTCCGTACTGAGGAAAAAGGCCAATCCAGCCCCACGGAGAAAGTCCATCTCCGGAATACAATACTCGGACAAGATCCATGTCCAGGGACGATCCATCCCTCACATAACATCCAACTTCAGACACGATCCATGCCCAGGGAAAATCCATCCCTCAACATTAATACTCCCACTGGGGGTGTAAAGACTCCGGAGGGGCCCTAGTGGCCCAAGCGCTATATCAAGCCAACGAAGGCATGATTTAAGTATCGCTGCGATGTGCAGTCCGATCTCATAACTGTCTCAATAACAGGCTCTCGGCCTCACTCAGTCATTACTTCCCAGTCTCACTTACATGGATCACAGATGTATCCATCAGCACGAAACAATGATAATTATGCATATAATTAACAATACTGAGACTGATGTACGAAGTGATATGCTATAACAGGACTAAGTATGTGAAATCACATAATAACAAAATGAGACAGTAATATACGACCACTCGGGTCTCAGCATTTTCGGCGTGAAGCCTACCATATATACTTAACATGATTTCTAACAGGTTCACAATTACTACATTAATAGAAGTACATATATCATCAGGGAAATAATCATTAAGCGGTGCCATGGGATGAACCAGGTCACAAGTCTCACAGCACGCCCGTCACTTGGCATGTGCGTCACCAATTCTAATCACATAACAAGTAGTTCGGGGTTTCAAACCCTCAGAACAAAGTTTGGAAACGTTACTTACCTCAAAATCGGCTAAAATACTACTTCGCAGTGCCTTTGACTCTTGATTCGGCCTCCAAGTGATCCAAATCTACCAAAAATCAGATTTAGATCATTATAATATGCCAAGGAACGAAACCCAATCGAAGTTTATCAAAATTACTCAAAAATCCCGAAGTTGGCCAAACCCGACCCCCGGGACCATGTCTCGGAATTCGATAAAATTTATAAAACTGGAATCCTTATCCTCCCACGAGTCTACCCATATCGAATATACCAAAATCTGACCTCAAATACCCATTCAAATCATAAAAAAAAATTCCCAAATTTTCCTCCCATTTTTCCCCAATTTCCACTTTGATTCCTCAATTTACATGGTAAAAATCAAGACTAATTCATGAAATTAGGCCAAAAGTGATTGAAGAACACTTACCACAAGAATCCCACTGAAAGTCTCTTCAAAATCCTCCTTCTCCCGAGCTCTCTAATGGGTTTTTGAAAATGTGGACTAAACCCTCTTTTTTGAACTTAAAAGAATTTGCCCGGGCCAATTTCCTTCATCGCGATCGCAGAGAGTAACTAACACGCCCCCAGAGTTTCTTCTACGCAAACGCAGGATCCTGCTCGCGATCGTGGACCTAAACCAACTCAACCTACGTGATCGCGGTTGGCTTCACGCGACCGCGTAGATATACGCTCAACACCTGACGCCTAGCTTCTTCTATGCGAACGCGAAGACACCCACGCGATCGCAGTGACTAAGCTGCCCAAACTCTGCGATTGCGAACACCCTTATGCGATCGCAGAGAGTAAAATCCTGCCTGCCTCAACTTGTGCTACGCGATCGCGATTTCTCTCACGCGATCGCAGAGAAGAAATATCTGCTGCATAAAAACCAGAAAACCAGCAACTCCTAAGGCCCAAAAATGCCCGTTTGAGCATCCAAAACACACCCGAGGCCTTCGGGACCTCAACCAAACATACCAACACACTCCATAACATCATTCAAACTTAGTCGAGCCCTTGAAACACCAAAAACAATGCAAAAACACTAAAATCACCTCAAATTCAAGTCTATGAACTTTGAAACTTCTAAATTTCACCAAGGATGCCGAAACCATCCAAAACAAATCCGATTGACCTGAAAATTTTTACACATATCAAAAATGACATTACAAACCTACTCCAACTTCCGGAATTCTATTCCGACTCGGATAGGCTATTTTCCACTGCCGACCGGAAATCGTCAAAAACTAACTTTCGCCAATTCAAGCCTAATTCTACACCGGACATCAGAACTACATTCCGAACACACTCCTAAGTTCCAAATCACCTAACGAAGCTATCCGAGCTATAAAATCCACATTCCGAGGTCGTTTACCCAATAGTCAACTTCCGGTTGACTTTTTTAACTATGAGGCCAACTTAAGAGACTAAGTGTCTCATTTGTCACCATGACCATTCTGAACCCGAGTCAACCAACCCAAAGCCACACAAAAGAGATGAACCACACAAGCAATGAAGTTGAAATGGAAGAAACAGGCTAAACTCTTGAAACGACCGATCGGGTCGTTACATGTACAAGCAAAGAAAGGGGAAAAAAAGAATGAACAATATATTCTTACCGTTGCAAATCATATGCACAACTAGTTGAAGACAAAAATGTAAAGCATCGCGATTCCAACAATGATGCTAAAACACCTTATCAATATAGAAGTTCGTTCTTTATAGAGGAAATTGAAATCGATAGGATAACTACTAGTAATGAACTAAAAGATGAAAAAAATAAATCCGTTCTTTTAATATACTTATAGGCAGGATTTGCAAACTAAGTTAAAACTTTCTAATGGATTATTATGACGAATTAATTCATGCAACATTTATTTAAATTAAAAGAATAAATCATTCATAGCCATGTCGCAAAATCACATACATAAGGCCCTATAGCAGTATCACTGCTTGCAGGTCTAAAGCCAGTTGTATCTCACATTTAAGTTATATATATGCCTATTGCTATATTTTATACCATCTGACCATCAAAGATTCACAAATGATCATTTTTAGGTACAACATGATAGCAAAGTAAGGAGACAATTATTTAAATGGATTTGAGACAGCAAATGTAATCCCAAGACATAATTTCAATTCATTAAATTTGATTTTATAACTCTTTGTTCAAATTAAATTACAACATGCTATGAGTTAAGTTCTCTTAAATGCAAAAAATAGTACCTAGTTCTCAAGAGAATATTTAATACATCAGTTTAAATAGCCATTGCATACGTTTAACCACATTATGTATAGAAAATGTGTTTCTTTCTACTGTCATTTTAGATCACCTATATTGTACTATCATATTCATAGAGTGGAGATTTTCCTGTAGGAAACTTCCAACATGGTATTAATCTTATACATGGTCTATGGTATAGAAAAGAATGAAAGAGACAAAATAAATATTCTCCTTTGGATCGCTCCAGTTAAAGATTACTAAACCTATAGGCATAATGTCTAAACCTCAGATCAAAGGGAATCCAAATTCATAATTTCTATATATATCAAAAATAAGTATAGTAAATGTATTCATATTCCACCAGAATGGGTAAGGGTTCTAATTAATCCTATAGGAAGGTTGTAAAAGCATCTCATGTGATCCGTTAATTACGGTTAACCGGTCAAACTTAGATTAACTAATGAAATCGAGTGTATATAAATAATGGATAGTTTATGAACCTACACAAATATTAATCTCATAAAAAATGTTTTAAACTGGCGTTTCTCCAAGGTTCATAAAAATGTTAGTTTAACAAGTTCACTTTAGATAAAATATTCTTTTGTATTTTAACATCTTAGGTTCACAAAAAAAAAACACTCCAACTCAGCTATTGTAACAACCCGACCGGTCGTTTTGAGCTCTAGTGCATCATTCAGCGATTTGAAGTCATGAACAACTCCATTTCAGGTATTATGACTTGTAGGTGTGGTCGGAATTGAATTTCGGGAAGTTTAGAGTTGATTTGGAAAGAAAATTCTCATTTCAGAAACCTTAAGTTGGAAGAATCAACTAAGATTGGAATCTTGAGTAAACGACCTCCGAATCAGGATTTGAAGGTTCTTGTAGGTTCGTATGATGATTTCGGACTTGGGCGTATGTCCGGATCGGGTTTTGGATAAATCGGGAGCGTTTCGATGCATATTGTGGAAGTCAGCATTTTTGAAGAAATTTCCTAAGTTTGGCCTGAAGCGCATTTCAGTGATGTTGATGTCCGTTTGGGATTCCAAGTTTTGGAATAGCTTCGTATGGTGATTCTGGAGCTGGGAGCGCGATCGGAAGTGAATTTGCATGTCCGTAGGTCATTTTGGAGTCATTTGGCTAAAGATAGAAATTTGAAGGTTTTTGAGAAATCCGACTGGAAGTGAAAATTTTGATATCGGGATCGAAATACGATTCCGGAAGTTGGAGCGGGTCCGCAATATCGAATATGACTTGTGTGCAAAATTTGAGGTCAATCAGACGTGATTTGATAGGCTTCGGCATCGGATGTAGAAGTTGGCAATTTCTAAGTTCATAAAGTTGGGATTTGAGTGCGATTCGTGGTTTCGATGTCGTTTGATGTGATTTGAGGCCTCGAGAAAGTCCGCAGTATGTTTTGGAACAGGTTGGTATAATTGGATGGGGTCCCGGGGGCCTCGGATGGATTCCGGGTGGTTAACAGATGAATAATTGAAGTTGAAGATAGCTGAAGGTTGTTATCACCTGGAGTGACCGCACCTGCGAGGGCTAAGGGCACCGCAGGTGCGAAATTGGGTTGGAGCCAAGAAGACCGCAGGTGAGGGAGATTTGGGCGCACCTGCGGAAGTGCAGGTACGACAAGGGGACCGCAGGTGCGGAAATAGGCCTGGGCAGATTGTTTTTAAGCGAGAATTTGGACTTTCTCCATCTATTTTCATATGCTATGGGTGATTTGGAGGAGCTTCAAGGAGAGGATTTCGTCAAGGATCGCAAGGTAAGTAATTTCTTCACATTTTTGAATTAAATACAAGATTATTACATAGATTTGGTATGGGAAATTGAGGAAAATTCGGGAATGTTGAAGGAAACCTAGAAATTTGGTAAATTGGAATTTAATCACGAATTGAGCATGAATATTTGAGTAAGTTGTATAATTTAACTAGTAAAGCTATGGGTAGAATGTATCTTAAAGAAATTTTGGATTCCAGGCACGTGGGCCCGAGGGCATTTTGGTCATTTCACTGAGCGGAGGTTGGGCATTATATAACTTGGAATTGTTGCAAATATTAGAGTATATTTTCATTGGTTTGTCGTTGTTTTGATAGTTCTGGAGCGTTGTGCAATGTATGGAGTCATCGGAAGGGCTTGGAGGCCGGTTATGGAATTTCGGAGTGAGGTAAGTCTCCTTTCTAACTTTGTGAGGGGGAATTTTCCCCTAGGTGAACTAATTAAGTATGTGTTATTATTTGCGCGGGCTACGTACGCAGGAGGTGGCAAGATTCCGTGCGTAGCTACTATTATTCCATGTCCGGGTAGCCTAGGACCCACTAGCATGCGTTACCTGTTGTACCTGTGATCTTGTCGGTAGTATTAGACTGCTAATATAATCGAAAATGGTAATTGAATGACTAAGGAAGATTAGAGTTTATTTTCTAAATCATCTAAAAAGAGAATTTGATTTCATTAACGGGCAATTGTATTTCCGGATAAGGTTATATTATTAAACATTATAAAAAAAACTTGGCAAGTGAATTTCAAAAAGGATTTAAACACTATTTTATGATTTTTAAAAGAGAAATCTGTCATTTACTTGAGTATTTGTTTTCCCGACATATTCGGGGTGGACTGTTTATTGTGCTTGACTGCATGTGACCGCTTCACAATTTACATTCCGCGAGCGGAGTGTTATTTCCCCCACTCTCATGGGAGCGGGTCGTACGCCACGGCGGATTTAAAATGCACTTTTGGTACGGGCCGTTCGATCCTCGACAGTGCATAGACATGATTATTATATTGAGGGGTGCACTTATGGGACGGGCCGTTCGATCCTCGACAGTGCACAGAGATGATTATTATATTGAGAGATGCACTTTTGGTACGGGCCATTCGATCCTCGGCAGTGCATAAACATGAGCAGTTTATTGAGAGGTACACTTTTGGTATGGGCCGTTGGATCCTCGGCAGTGCACAGAGTTGATTATTTTGACGGCTCAGGCCGGTTGTCCTTATCCCGTATGCGCATGCTAAATTGTTAAATGTTTTTCATGGATTTTTAAAAGTGACAAGATATTTGGGGGAAAACAAAGAGGAAATTGTTTATCTAAAATATTTGGGGGAAAATGAAGAAGTGATAACTGTTTGTTTATTCCCAGTATTTACTTGGATTTCAGTGCCTTATATATATTGCTGCTTTACTACCTTTACTTGCCTACCGTGTTCATCTTATGCTGTTAATTAATTTGCTGGACCTTAGTGAGTGTCTAATTCAACCTCTTGTCACTACCTCTCTGAGGTTAGGCGGGCGACTTACTGAGTACACGTTGTTTTTGTACTCATGCTACACTTGCTGTGCATTTTATTGCATAGGTACTTTCATAGAAATGTGGAGGATTCGGAGACTTAGGGGAGCTGCATCATCCGGAGGCTATCCGTAGCTGACAGAGTCTCCCTCGTACTGTATTTATTTTTATTTTAAATTTCCTTGTCCAATTTGTACTTCGGACATGCATTATGATGATTGTATAAATTTTTAGAAATTGCTCATGTACTTGTGACACCGGGTTCTGGGATGTGTTGGGATATATTTGTTAAAGTGTAATATTCAAACTATTGTTTTAGTTGACAGATTTTATTTAGCTAACATGTAATAAAGTGAAAGGAAATGATTTTTCATAAATGTTAAACAGGAATTTATTTTGACTAATTAATGATTGGCTTGCCTGACAATGGTGTCCGGCGCCATCACGACCTTAGGGATTTTGGGTCGTGACAACATGGTATCAGTGCGCTAGGTTCCCGTAGGTCTCACGAGTCATGAGCAAGTCTAGTAGAGTCTTGCGGATCGGTACAGAGACGTCTGTACTTATCTTCGAGAGGCTACATGGCTGTTAGGAGTACTTCCCTTCTTGATTCCTCATCGTGCGATTTGATTCCCTTAAGGTTTATGCCTAAGTTTATTCCTACTCAATCTTACACGTCGCGAAGCGCTTGCTATGCATCAGGAATTTGAGGAATTGAAATGGTGCTACGGATGTAAGTCGAGATGTTTCCATGTGTAATTGGTTGGGGGCTGTTGTTATGGCCCTGCAGAAGAATAATATGTTGTTTCATCTCAGTAGCTATGTTTCTGGGAGCCTTAAGGCTATGTTCAGGTAGTGATGATGCTTGTGATTGGTTATCGCGCGATGTCGATATGATGATAGAATTCTTACCCATATGTTGGGGTTGATGAATAGTTTGAGAGGGGGAAGGCATTTGGATTATGAATGGTCCGGTTGGGGTTGATAAAGTAGTAAGACTGGGTGTCTTCAAGTGAGGTGGGATATGCACCTGTGACGTGAAGTCGTCGTCATTGATCGAATGGAATGTGTTAAGTTTGTCGGTGCTATGGTTTCTTCGGTTGCGTGGGGTCAGAGTATTGAGGTGGAGTATTGAAGAATGCGGTCGGCAGAGACCGCGAGGTGTGGTGGTTCAGTACCGGATAAGTGTTGATAATGAAGGCATCTAGAGAAAGATGATCTTCGAAGAGCTTGAAGTCGTGGTGATCTACTGGTTTGAGAGCTACAGAGAATGGTCCTGAAGTGAGGCTAGGCGGTGGTTCCATTTCTAGGAGGCCAGGTGTAAGAAGCGGAAGTCGAGCAGTCGCAAAGTGGGGGAGAGGCAACATATCTTGGAATTGGAAGATATTATCGCGCATCTAATGGATGTCCATGAGGAGCGGACGGACTAGTAAAGTTGGTAAATGAAGCAGGGCGTAGGATGGGGTATTGAAGTCACAGCGAGCGTGCTTTTCAGCGTCACTGGAAGGTGTCAGTTGGTGATTTCCACAGGTGGGTTATCTCCTGTGAATAGGTTAGCGGTGGCATGGTTGGCAGGTCTCGGTGAGGGGTTCTAGTGTCCATTCGGTAGGAGGCAGAATGTATGAATGATGCTAGAGAGTTGGAGTATTTAGGGAGTGCAAGCAAGAGAATTT
The DNA here is from genome assembly GCA_005239525.1 of Nicotiana knightiana. Classification (NCBI taxonomy): domain Eukaryota; kingdom Viridiplantae; phylum Streptophyta; class Magnoliopsida; order Solanales; family Solanaceae; genus Nicotiana; species Nicotiana knightiana. The sequence continues at coordinate 14,458 of ML410282.1, forward strand.
GGAAGAATTGGACGGATTGGTCGAGCAAGATCGTGTTATAAAATGAGAAAGGATCTCGGCAGGGTCTAGAGTGGTGCAAAGAGTAGCTTCAGGCTAAGTGAGGGAGTCCCACCATCTACAGTTGGGCTGTAGGATCGTGTTATCATAGGGTTGCGGATTGTCGGCGTGTTGGCAAGTTATTACAGCTAAGGGTAAAGGAGTAAAATGGTGATTGTGCGTGGAATTTGATGAATGTGTGAAAGAGTTGACCCTGTCGGATCAGGGTTAGGCTTTGGAAGATTCAGAATTTATGCTAAGGCATGGGCGAGTTGTAAGGATAGTGACTCAGCCACGTACTTCAAGGGAAAGGGAGTTCATGTGCTAGAAGAGCCTTGGAGTTGATTGTATGCGGGGCCAGCCAGAGTGGGTGACTCTCAATAGCGGTCCTAGTGAGTTCAAAAGTTAAGAACGCGATATTTAAGGGTTTCAGGCAGCAGTATGATCGAGAATCGAGCCTTGCAGAGTAATTTCTGAGAAAAGGGAGGATGGTTGGAGTGTTCTATT
>ML410282.1:16215-28715 GCA_005239525.1 Nicotiana knightiana
CAGTCTCCCCAGGATGGTATTATGCACTTAGCGTGCTTGTGACCGATATTCGGTAATGTGTAATAGTGAGCGATTCAGCTCCGTGTATATTTCCTTATGTGAGTTTTATGATGGGATCGGGTGGCACGCCGCCACGGGTATGTTATTTGGATCGGTTTGCACGCCGCAACAGTGTGATGATGAGAAGGGTTAATATATATTTATTTTTCTTATGTTTTACTTCCTATTTTCTGAGAAAAGTTCATATTAGTTGCATGAGTTGAATAGTCCCTTCCTGAGTCATTTCTTATTTATCATGTCGAGTTATGGCCTATTGGCGCGATGTGGTATTATGTGAGGTTGTTGGTCATGTTTGGGGTGATTTGTTTTCTGAGCAATTCATACTGGGTGAGAATAGATTATCGGATCAGGGATCAGTGTGATAAGGTTATGTGAAGTGTATATTAGGGACAAATACCATTATTCAGGTTCATAATGAGGCGATGATTCTAGTCAAGATGAGATATTCAGTGATTTGTTAACTCTGCAGTTGGTTATTAATTTCTACACATCTCTTGTGTTGTGGTGGTATCGTCGGCATTATAGCATGATATATGTGTATATATCATGAGGTGCATTGGGAGTATCAGATTCATGGAATTTTGGCTATTTAGGTTCAAGGGGTGTCGTTGTGGTCAGATGATGAGTTATGCGGTGCATGGTGTTGATTCAGCAAAAGTATGCAGTCATGTCCTGGTATATCGGGTAGTGAATGATACGGTGTTTATGCATTGGAACTAGGCCTGGCAGAGAATTTCAAGTGTTGGAACTAGGTTTTGAGCTTATTATATGGATAAAAAAAGAAATCTTCAAATTTGATCAACTAATTTTCTCAATTAGGTTGTCTCAGCACGGGCAGGTGCTCGAGGTGTTAAAATAGTGATTCCAGACAACTCCGGAGCAGTTCTTGGCATGTTCGAGGACGAACGACGGTTTAAGTGGGGGAGAATGTAACGACTCGACCGGTCGTTTTGAGCTCTAGTGCGTCGTTCAGCGGCTTGAAGTCATGAGCAGCTCCATTTCAGGCATTATGACTTGTAGGTGTGGTCGAAATTGAATTTTGGGAAGTTTAGAGTTGATTTGGAAAGAAAATTCTCATTTTAGAAGCCTTAAGTTGGAAGAATCAACTAAGATTGGAATCTTGAGTAAACGACCTCCGAATCAGGATTTGAAGGTTCTTTTCGGTTCGTATGATGATTTCGGACTTGGGCGTAAGTCCGGATCGGGTTTTGGATAACTCGGGAGTGTTTCGATGCATATTGTGGAAGTTAGCATTTTTGAAGAAATTTCCTAAGTTTGGCCTGAAGCGCATTTCAGTGATGTTGCTTTCCTTTTTGGATTTCGAGTCTAGGAATATTTTCTTATGGTGATTCTGGAGTTGGGAGCGCGATCGGAAGTGAATTTGGATGTCCGTAGGTCATTTTGGAGTCATTTGGCTAAAGATAGAAATTTGAAGGTTTTATAGAAATTCGACCGGAAGTGGAAATTTTGATATCGGGGTCGGAATGCAATTCTGGAAGTTGGAGCAGGTCTGCAATGTCGAATATGACTTGTGTGCAAAATTTGAGGTCAATCGGACATGATTTGATAGGTTTCGGCATCGGATGTAGAAGTTGGCAATTTCTAAGTTCTTAAAGTTGGGATTTGAGTGCGATTCTTGATTTCGATGTTGTTTGATGTGATTTAAGGCCTCGAGCATGTCTGCATTATGTTTTGGAACAAGTTGGTATAATTGGACGGGATCCCGGGGGCCTCGGGTGGATTCCGGGTGGTTAACGGATGAATATTTGAAGTTGAAGAAAGCTGAAGGTTGGTGTCACCTGGTGTGACCGCACCTGCGAGGCTTTGGCCGCAGGTGCGGCTAAGGGCACCGCAGGTGCGAAATTGGGCTGGAGCCAAGGAGGCCGTAGGTGCGGGAAATTTGGGAGCACCTGCGGAAACGCATGTGCGATAAGGGGACTGCAGGTGCGGAAATAGGCCTGGGCAGATTGTTTTTAAGCGAGAATTGGGACATTTCTCCATCTATTTTCATATGCTATGGGCGATATGGAAGAGCTTCAAGGGGTGGATTTCGTCAAGGGTCGCAAGGTAAGTAATTTATTCACGTTTTTGAATTAAATACAAGATTATTATATAGATTTGGTATGGGAAATTGAGGAAAATTTGGGAATGTTGAAGGAAACCTAGAAATTTGGTAAATTGGAATTTAGCCACGAATTGAGCATGAATATTTGAGTAAATTGTATAATTGAACTAGTAAAGCTATCGGTAGAATGTATCTTAGAGAAATTTCAGATTTTGGGCACGTGGGCCAGAGGGCATTTTGGTAATTTCACTGAGCGGAGTAGGGGCATTATACAATTTGGAATTGTTGCAAATATTAGAGTATACTTTCATTGGTTTGTTGTTGTTTGGATAGTTTCGGAGTGTTGTGCGACGTATGGAGTCATCGGAAGGGCTTGGAGGCCGGTTATGGAATTTCGTAGCGAGGTAAGTCTCCTTTCTAACTTTGGGAGGGAGAATTGTCCCATAGGTGTACTAATTAAGTATGTGTTACTATCTGCGAGGGTTACGTCCGCACGAGGTGACGGGAGTCCATGTATAGCTACTATTATGCCATGTCCGGGTAGCCAAGGAACCACTAGCATGCCTTACATGTTGTACCTATGATCTTGTCGGTAGTATTAGACTGCTAATATAATCGAAAATGGTAATTGGATGACTAATGAAGATTAGAGTTTATTTTCTAAATCATTTAAAAAGAAAATTGATTTCCTTCGCGGGCAATTGTATTTCCGGATAAGGTTTTATTATTAAACATTATTAAAAAAAAACTTGGCAAGTGAATTTCAAAAAGGATTTAAACACTATTTTATGGTTTTTAAAAGAGAAATCTGTCATTTACTTGAGTATTTATTTTCCCGACGTATTCGGGGTGGACTGTTGATTGTGCCTGACTGCATGCGACCGCTTCGCAATTTACATTCCGCGAGTGGAGTGTTATTTCTCCCACTCTCATGGGAGCGGGCCGTACGCCACGGCGGATTTAAAATGCACTTTTGGTACGGGTCGTTCGATCCTCGGCAGTGCATAGACATGAGTATTTTTTTGAGAGGTGCACTTTTGGTACGGGCCGCTGGATCCTCGGCAGTGCAGAGAGTTGATTATTATGATGGCTCAGGCGTGTTGTCCTTATCCCGTATGCACATGCTAAATTGTTAAATGTTTTTCATGGATTTTTAAAAGTGACAAGATATTTGGGGGAAAACAAAGAGGAAATTGTTTATCTAAAATATTTGGGGGAAAACGAGGAAGGGCTAACTGTTTGTTTATTCCCAGTATTTACTTGGATTTCAGTGCCTTATATATTGTTGATTTACTACCTTTACCTGCCTACCATGTTCATCTTATGTTGTTAATTAATTTGCTGGCCCTTAGTGAGTGTCTAATTCGACCTCTCGTCACTACCTCTCTGAGGTTAGGCGGGCGACTTACTGAGTACACGTTGTTTTTGTACTCATGCTACACTTGTTGTGCATTTTATTGCATAGGTACTTTCATAGCAATGTGGAGGATTCGGAGACTTAGGCGAGCTGCATCATCTGGAGGTGATCCGCAGCTGACAGAGTTTCTCTCGTACTGTATTTATCTTTATTTTAAATTTTCTTGTCCAATTTCTTTTTCGTACATGCTTTGGTGATGATTGTATAAATTCTTAAAAATTGCTCGTGTACTTGTGACACCGGGTTCTGTGATGTGTTGGGATATATTTGTTAAAGTATAATGTTCAAACTATTGTTTTAGTTGACAGATTTTATTTAGCTAACATGTAATAAAGTGAAAGAAAATAATTTTTCATAAATGTTAAACATGAATTTATCTCGACTAATTAATGATCGCCTTGCCTGACAATGGTGTCCGGCGCCATCACGACCTTAGGGATTTTGGGTCGTGACAGCTACATTTGAAAACGGTCTTGATGAGATTTTAGAAAAAAAAAAGTCATTTCAAAGATTAGTTAAATTATTAAACTGCTATTTTAAAGTCTTAAAAATCGAGGTAAATAACTATAAAGTAAATACTATATTTACTAGTTGAGGCAGAGATCCTGAGTAATTATATAAACCTTATTATCAAATTTATTGCTAACATGAGATATGCAAAAAGACAAATAAATCTATTGTCCTCAAGAAGTCAAATAAAATAAATAAAACGATTATAAAAGAACAAAAATAAAGAAAGACACCATAGGCGCCCCAAGCGTATTTCGCTTGTTTTCTTGCTATCCGGTGCTCTAAGAAAGATGGTATGCAATGACTCCATGAGGTGGTCGTAGTGTTGAGTTCCTATAAGACTCCACTGCGAGAGTCTCGAATTAAGACTCCATTTGCTCCAAAGTGTACAATCAAAGAAAGGGGAAAAAAAGAATGAGCTATATATTCTTAACGTTGCAAATCATATGCATAACTAGTTGAAGACAAAAATGTAAAGCACCATGATTCCAACAATGATGCTAAAACACCTTATCAATATAGAAGTTCTTTCTTTATAGAGGAAACTGAAATCGACAGGATAACTACTAGTAATGAACTAAAGATGAAAAAAAAAATATTTGTTCTTTTAATATACTTATAGGAAGGATTTGCAAACTAAGTTAAAACTTTCTAATGGATTATTATGATGAATTAATTCATGCAACATTTATTTTGTCACGACCCGTACTTTTCGCCGTCGGGACCGTGATGGCGCTTAACGTTGAACCCGCTAGGCAAGCCAACGTAATTATTCCATTTATCTTATTCCTTTATTATTACCAAATAGCATGCGAAAAGGCAACACTAACATAGTTAGAAGTTTAAAATGGAGCAAGGTATATAAACTCAATGTATGCTTGTACGAAATTTCACAAAAAAATCAATCCCAGAACTTTGGAGTCACAAACTCACGGACTATCTACGAATAATACATATAACAGTATGAATGAAATAAGTACATCTGTTTCTGAAGTATCTAGAACAGAATACAAAGAAGTAGAAAGGGACGCCAAGGCCTGCGGACGCCTGCAGGACTACCTCGGGGTCTCCACTGGACTGAAGGCAGCAACCTCGATCTACGGTCTGTAGGGTCCTACACCGGGGTCTGCACAAAAGTGCAGAGTGTAGCATCAGTACAACTGACCCCATGTACTGAGTAAGTGCCGAGCCTAACCTCAACGAAGTAGTGACGAATCTAGGACACGACAACCAAAGTCAACCTGTGCAGTTTCATAGTATACAGAGAAGATAATACAACGAGAAATAGACATCTAAGCATAAGGGAAAAGGGGAACATGCTGAGGGGAGGGAATATCAAATAACAAAAGTAACGAGGTAAGGCACAATTTAGATATCAATTTAAGCAACGGAATGGTAATACGAAAATAAATGCACGACATTACCCTTCGTGCTTTTACTCTCGTCCTCCCCATCAAAATCAATATATTCGGCACGACATCACCCTTCGTGATTTTACCTCACAATATCATGGCACGACATTATCCTTCGTGCATTATCTCTCATATTATGGCACGGCATCACCCTTCATACTTTTAAAATCACAATATTGGCATGGCATCACCCTTCGTGCTTTTACACTCTTCCTCACCCAAACACATCAAATGATAGAAATCCAACAAGGAACAATATAACTAAGTAAACAGAAATAAACCATAACCTCCCGGCAAGGGAGTCAACAGTAGAATTAATACCATCCCGGCAAGGGAGTCAACAGCTATATCCAATCTCACTTAATGCATAACTTCAAATAAAATTCTTCGACTGAAACTAATAATCAACACTTATTCAACATCAAGGAATTTCCACCAATATGGATAACTATAAAGTGAAACTCAAATATTAATTACGAAAACCCTTATAAATCACAATATTCGACTCACGGGCATGCTTGAAACCAACGTATAGGTACTAGTCACCTCACATATACGTCGAACATGATACTTACACATAGCAAATAGGACACAACACCTATTGCCTCAAGCTAACGTTAAGCCAAACACTTACCTCAAGTTCCACGACCAAACTCAAGCCTCGATTACCTCTTTCCCTTTTGAATTCGACTCCAATTCACTTGTATCTAGACATATTCAACTCAATAACATCAATAAATGCCAAACAATTCTATTCCAACGCCTAATTATAGGTTTTACATCATTCTTCCCTAAAAGTAAAAAATTGACCCATGGTCCGCTTGGCTAAAACACGAGGTTCGGACCAAAATCCGATCACCCATTCACCCACGAGCCCGAAAATATAATTAGTTTCGAAATACGAACTCAAAACGAGATCTAAATTTCAATTATTCAAAAATCCCTAACTCTACCCAAATCCCCAATCTTCTACCATTAAAACCCTAGAATTCTTGATAAAAGTTGATGAAAATCATTAGGAAATTGATGGAAAATAGTTAGGGGTCACTTACCTACGATTTGGGAAAAAACTCTCGTGAGAAAATCGCCCTTGGTCTCCTATTTTCGTGAAGAAATGAAAATGAAATCGGATGAAGCACCTAACTTAAACACACTGCCCGACCCCCGCACATGCAGTGCCTGGGTCGCACCTACAGAAATGGGCTAGGCCACTGAGGGCCGCACCTGCGGAACCGCTTCTGCGAAGATTGTGTCGGACCTGCAGAATTGGGCTGGTTGGGGCTAGACCGCACCTGCGGCCCAAGGCTCGCAGATGCGGGCACACCAGAACTGGTGCACCAGCAGTGATTCTTCAACTCTAAACACCCCGGAACCTACCCAAAACTCACCTGAGCCCTCGATGCTCCAAACCAAACATGTACACAACCTCAAAAATATCCTACGAACTTACTCGTGCGATTAAATCGCCAAATTAACATCTTAAACAACGAATTTAGAATTAAAATCCAAGAAAAATTCCAAAACTTCCAAAGTATCAAATTTCACAACTACGGGTCCGAATCACGTCAAATGACCTTCGTTTCATACCAAATTTCACAGACACAACTCAAATATCATATTGAACCTGTACCGAGCTCCGGAACCAAAATACGGGCCCGATACCACAAATTTCAAATATAACCAAATTTCCAAAAAACTCTTATATTTTCAGTAAATCAATTTCTTTCAAAAATTCATTTCTCGGGCATGGGACCTCGGAATTCGATTCCGGGCATACGCCCAAGTCCCATATTTTCCTACGGACCCTCCGGGACCGTCGAATCACGGGTCCGGGTCTAGGTCTATTTACCCAAAATATTGACCGAAGTCAACTTAAATTCAATATTAAGGCCAATTTAGCATTTTATTTTTCTCAGTTTTTCACATAGAAGCTTCCCGGATATACGCCCGGGCTGCGCACGCAAAATGAGGTGAGATAAAAGGCGATTTTTAAGATCTCGGAACACAGTTTTGACTTATAAAAAACAAGGAATGACCTTTTGGGTCATCACATTCTCCACCTCTAAAACAACCGTTCGTCCTCGAACGGACATATAAAAGTACCTGAATTAGGGAAAAGATAGGGATAATGGCTCCGCATATCGGACTACCAGGTAGCTGCCTCGGCAGGCTGACCTCTCCACTGGACACAAACTGAAGGATAACTCTTCGATCTCAACTGACGAACCTGTCGGTCTAATATGGCTACCGGCTCCTCCTCATAGGTCAAATCCTTGTCCAACTGGACACTGCTGAAATCTAACACATGGACTGGATCTCTGTGGTACTTCCGAAACATAGACACATGAAACACCGGATGCACAGCTGATAAATTCAGTGGCAACGCAAGTCTGTAGGCCACCTCTCCCACTCTATCAAGAATCTCAAATGGACCAATGAATCTAGGTCTTAGCTTGCCCTTCTTCCCAAATCTCATCACGCCCTTCATGGGCGATACCTGAAGCAATACCCGCTCCCCAACCATGAATGCCAAATCACGAACTCTACGGTCGGCATAAATCTTCTACATGGACTGCGTTGTACGAAGTCTATCCTGAATGATCTTAACCTTATCCAAGGCATACTTCACTAATTCCGTACCCAACAACCGAGTCTCTCACGGCTCAAACCACCCAACTGGCGACCGACACCGCCTACCATATAATGCCTCATAAGGAGCCATCTGAATGCTCGACTGATAGTTGTTGTTGTAGGCAAACTAAGCTAATGGCAAGAACTGATCCCAAGACCCACCAAAGTTAATGACACATGCTCGTATCATATCCTCCAGAATCGGAATAGTACGCTCGGACTGTCCGTCCGTCTAAGGATGAATGATGTGCTCAACTCAACCCTCGTGCCCAACTCACGCTGAACTGCCCTCCAGAAATGCGAGGTAAACTGCGTACCTCAGTCAGAAATAATAGACACGGGCACACCATGAAAGCGAACCATCTCCCTAATGTAGATCTCTGCCAATCTCTCCTAAGAATAGGAAACTGCCACAGGGATGAAATGCGTTGACTTGGTCAGCCTATCCACAATGACCCATACTGCATCGAACTTCCTCTGAGTCCGTGGGAGTCCAACAATGAAATCCATGATGATATGCTCCCACTTCCACTCAGGAATCTCAATCTTCTGCATCAATCCACCAGGTCTCTGATGCTCGTACTTTACCTGCTGACAATTCAAGCACCAAGCTACATATGCCACAATATCCTTCTTCATCCTCCTCCACCAATAATGTTGCCGCAAATCCTGGTATATCTTTGCGGTGCCCGAATGGATAGAATACCGCAAACTATGGGCCTCCTCTAATATCAACTCATGAAGTCCATCCACATTGGGTACACAAATACGACCCTGCATCCGTAAAACTCCATCATCACCAACTGTAACCTGCTTGGCATCCCTGTGCCGGACCGTATCCCTCAGGACACAGAAATGAGGATTATCATACTGTCGGTCTCGAATACAATCAAATAATGAAGAACGAGAAACCGTATAAGCTAGAATACAGTCGGGCTAAGAAACATCCAATCTCATGAACCGATTGGCTAAAGCCTAAACATCCAAGGCAAGTGGTCTCTCTCCGACCAGAATATAATCAAGACTACCCATGCTGGCTTACTCAAAGCATCGGCCACCACATTGACCTTCCTCGGATGATATAAGATGGTGATATAATAGTCTTTCAACAGCTCCAACCATCTCCTTTGCCTCAAATTCAACTCCTTCTACTTGAAAAAATATTGCAAATTCTTGTGATCCGTGAACACCTCACAAGATACGCCATATAAATAATGCCTCCAAATCTTCAGCGCGTGAATAATGGCTGCTAACTCCAAATCATGAACTGGATAATTCTTCTTGTGGATCTTCAATTGACGTGAAGCATATGCAATAACCTTGCCTTCCTACATCAACACTGTACCAAGTCTAACCCGAGATGCATCACAATACACAGTATATGGCCTTGAACCTGTAGGAAAAACCAACACCGGTGTCGTGGTCAAGGCTTCCTTGAGCTTCTGAGTCGACCTGTTCATCGGGGCTGCAATTGATGAAAAGCCTTCCACAAACCGACGATAGTAACCTGCTAAGCCCAAGAAACTCCGAATCTCTATAGCTGACGTGGGTCTAGACCAATCCTTGACTGCTGAAATCTTCTTGGGATCCACCTGGATACCCTCTGCTGATACAACATAACTCAGGAATGCAACTGAGCTCAACCAGAACTTACACTTAGAAGCATACAATTGACTGTCCTTCAAAGTCTGAAGAACGACTCGAAGGTGCTGCTCGTGCTCCTCCCGGCTGCGGGAATAAATCAGAATATCATCAATGAAGACGATCACGAAGGAATCCAAATAAGGCCTGAACACTCGGTTCATCAAGTCCATAAAAGTTGCTGGGGAATTTTTCAACCCGAATGACATCACTAAGAACTCATAATGCCCATACCAAGTGCGAAAAGCTATCTTAGGGACATCGGATGCCCTAATCCTCAACTGATGGTAGCCAGATCTCAAATCGATCTTCGAAAATACCTTGGCACGCTGAAGCTGATCAAACAAATCATCAATTCGCGGCAATGGATACTTGTTCTTGATGGTCACCTTGTTCAATTACCGATAATCTATACACATCCTCATCGACCCATCCTTCTTCTTAACAAACAACACCGGCGCACCCCAAGGCGAGACACTAGGCTTAATGAAGCCTTTATCAAGCAAATCCTGCAACTGTTCTTTCAACTCATTCAACTCTGGTGGGGCCATACGATATGGCGGAATAGAAATGGGCTGAGTGCCCGGAGCCAAATCAATGCAAAAGTCAATATCCCTGTCGGGTGGCATACCCAGCAGGTTTGCAGGGAACACCTTTGGAAACTCACGGACTACGGGCACAGACTCCATAGAAGGAACCTCGGCACTAGAATCACGAACATAAGCCAAATAGGCCAAACACCCCTTCTCAACCATGCGTCGAGCCTTCATATATGAGATAACCCTGCTGGAAGAATGACCAGGACTCCCCCTCCACTCCAGTCGAGGCAACCCCGGTAATGCTAATGTCACGGTCTTGGCATTACAGTCCAGTATGGCATGGTAAGGCGACAGACAATCCACCCCAAAATAACATCAAAATCTACCATATCCAAGAGCAGAAGATCTACACTGATCCTAAGACCACTAATAACCAAAACACACGAACGGTAGACACGATCTACTACAATAGAATCACCCACCGGTGTAGACACATATATAGGAGTACTTAGAGAATCACGAGGCATAACCAAATAAGGAGCAAAATAAGATGACACATAGGAATGTGTGGACCCTGGATCAACTAAAAATGAAGCATCCCTGCTGCAAACTGAAACCATACCTGTGATAACTGCATCGGAGGCCTCAGCCTCAGGTCTGGCTGGAATAGCATAACATCGGGGTTGGGCCTCTCCTATATGAACTACGTCCCTGGGACGGCCTCCTGCTGGATGACCTCTACCCATAGTAGCCTGGCCTCCACCTCTAACTGTCTGACCTCCACCTCTAACACCTCGACCCCCTCCTCTGGCTGGCTGAGCGGGTGGTGGAGCACCTGGTGCGAAAATCATAGCACGAGAACCCTGGTGCTGAGAACTGCTCGAGGCTCGAGGAAAAAATCTAGCAATGTGGCTCTGATCGCCACAAGTATAACAAGCCCTCGACTGTTGAGGCTGCTGCCCCTAAAAATGACCTTGACGACCTGAGTAACCACCCTGAAAACTCTGAAGCGGCAGTGCACTGATAGGAGTTGTTGGTGCACTGTAGGGCAACTGATCAGAATACTGCATAGGAGAACCTCGGCCACCTGGAGCACTGCGAGATACCTGAAGTGTTGAATGAAACAGCCTAGGAGGATGGCCCCTACCAAAAGAATCCCTGCCTCCAGATGAGGCGACTGAACCTGCCAAAATGACGGGGTCTCTTGTCAGACCCCTGACCACCCCCCTGCAACATAACCATCTCAACTCGTCTGGCTACATTGGCTGCATCCTGGAAAGAAATCTCACACCCTCTCTCCTTGGCCATCTGCAATCTGATCGGCTGAGCTAGCCTCTCAATAAATCTCCTCACCTTCTCTCGCTCTGTGGAAGTATCATAATAGCATGCCTGGCCAAGGTAATAAATCTGGTCTCGTACTGAGTGACGGTCATAGAGCCTTGCTGGAGACGCTCAAACTGCCTCTGTAGATCCTCCCTCTAAGAGATAGGAAGAAACTTCTCCAGAAATAGCTGAGTGAACTGGGCCCAAGTTAAGGCCGGTGATCCAACTGGTCTGGCCAAACAATAGTCTCTCCACCAAGTCTTGGCGGGACCTAACAGATGAAAGGTAGCAAAGTCGACCCCATTGGTCTCCACTCTCCCCATGTTTCGTAGAACCTCATGGCAACTATCCAAATAGTCCTGGGGATCCTCTGAAGATGAACCGCTATAAGTAATAGTGAAAAGCTTGGTGAACCTGTCCAACATCCACAAGGCATCAGCACACATAGCTGCTCCATCACCGATCTGAGCCATAATACCCGGCTGAACTACCCCAGCTGGTTGAGCTACTGGAGTCTAAAACTGAGGAGCCAACTGCTCCGGAGTGCGAGTAGCGGTAGTCTGGGCTCCTCCCTCAGCCTGAGAGACGGCTGGTCTTATAGGAAGCAAACCTACCTTAGTGACACTCTTTATGAGGCCCACTAGACGAACCATAGCATCCTGGAGTACTGGGGTGGCAATGAACCCCTCAGGGACCTGAGCTGGCCCAACTGGGACTGTCTGGGCAGGAACCTCATCAGCAAACTCTGCCTGAGGCTCCGCCACTGGGGCTGCTGCTCTGAGCTGAGATCTGCCCCTGCCTCGACCTCTAGCACGATCTCGGCCTCGTCCTCGTCCTCGTCCTCTCGTAGGAGTTGCAACTGGAGGCTCGGGCTGCTGATCTGTGGATGAAGAAGAACGTGT
>ML410282.1:33715-74190 GCA_005239525.1 Nicotiana knightiana
CATGAAATAACTATAGTGTCATGCATATGCGTATGAATGTCATGTCGTGCATAGGTACATGTTTTATAACATCATCAAGCCTCTGAGGGCATCCCATCATATCATCTCGGTCACTGTGGGCAAATTCATCAACGTATACCAGCTGATGAGGTGGTGGTGTGTGTATAACACCGTAACATTTTTCCATGTCCCATATACATATAAATACGTGTATATAACGTCATCTGGTCTTGGGTCAATGTGCATGTATAAGTGAATGAAATGTATGAAAATATGTTAATAATCTCAACATTCCCTTCGGATAAACTTTATCAACTGCGTATTATTCTGAGACCCATGAATAGAAGATAGAATAATAAGACTTATGGGAGAATAATAATATACACATCTCTAATATTTCTACGAATAGAGTAATTTATGAAAGTTGTGCATTTGCTCGTTCCTTCTGTATAACTTGAATCATGCTAAAAAAAAAGAAGAGATAGTCTTAACATATCTAGAGTAGAGAAAAATCCGTATGATATTCTTGGAGAAGGATGCACCTTACTCCCTTAGAATCGAAATCTCACGTTGCGGTATAATTAGGTAGACTTCTTATGAAATTTTTGAATTAATTTTGTTGCTATAATGAAATGACAGAAATTCCCATGATTTTTGTCGCTTCCAATCAGCGTTCTTGACCAAGCAACTTAAAGTGCTTGGTTATCTCTCAAAGAACCATTTAATTAGATGGCCAAACATGATCCTCTGTAGTCTATACTTTGTGATGGAATGTTCTATAAAAAATCTTACTACACTCTCCTTCCATCATTATATCCTTTCACCAATAAGCTTTAGATTAAGCTATCCGATGTGTTAAATTTTGCTTCTGCTCAAACCATTAGACTGCTAACTCATTCCTTGAAACTCTTGAAATTTGATTTTGTTATAAGAAAAGAATCGAAAACAAGACAACAGAGTTTAGCAGGGGTCGGCTGAAATATGAATAACTCACCGTCACATATAAAGTATAACATGTACTAAGAGAATAATGTTCAAATCTTTGAGCTCAAGCATAAAATAATGCCGAACCTCATCACATCTCAATTCTTGCCACATAAACAAAATGACTAAGAGTCATTTGTCCGGGAAGTGGCTTGCTGCCACGTGGGGGTGGGAGGGGGAGTGAGAAATTTTAATCTTTATCCACTTATTATGTATTTAGGTAATGTCATGTTACTCGATAATTAACTAATTACCCGCATAATTAATTGTCTCAAATTACTTAAAATTTTACTTCACTATCATGGTCATGTGATACCATATAAAATCAATACGTACACTATTATTTTATTAAAACACCCATATAAAAATATATATATTTTCTTAACTTCTAATTTTCCCAATCTCATATAAAGAGTACAAATTTTCGTATGCTTAATTCTTAAAATGGTAAAAAAGATAACCTTCTTTTCTTGTGTGAAAAGAATATCTATCTTTACAATAAAGAAAATATCACAAACTTTCTTATATTATAAGTATAATTTAAAGCATATTCGAAAGTAGTAATATTAATAACTATATATTTTTTTTTTTTTTTTTAAATTTTTTTACAAAATATTCCACTCAAAATACCATACACTGGTTGAATTCGTTATGTACATATCACACTCCCAAACAAGTGAGACTCTCTAAGAGTTAACCTCCCATTTTTTAAAAAATCAAACAAGAAAATGAAGTCAAGCTTCTCAAGCATTGCCTTAAGAATCTCTAGTTTGTCAATCAAACTTGTAACTAACGCTTCTAGTTCAATTATAATCTTAAAACACATAACATTAACTTCATATGAGAACTTAAAACATTTATATTAACTCTTTTAAAAACACATCAACATTTAAAAAAATGCATATAATAAGTCCCAGTGTTAAGAAATTTGGCGCTCAAACTCACGAGATGTAACACAAAGGGTGTCAACCGATATCCCTTCGTGGGAAAATGACACTGTTTTTCTTGGTAATATTTTTTAATATATATATATATATATAATGACACCCATTTACTTTTTGGTAAGTTTATTTCTTTATGTTTTGATTCCTCTAAATAAAAATTCTTGCTTCACCACTGCTTGCTTAGGCCGAGTAAGCAACTGAAGAAATTTTGTTTACAGGTTTTTAGTATTAGAAAGGACTGGATGATTTCAGTATCAAGCAAAGGGTCATTTCAACTAGAAACAATGAAAGGAAAACTGCTACCAAACAACTGGAACGTCACCTACCTCAAGTACTTCAACTTTTAGGAACAAGCATCCTCCAAGTCATACTCTTTTTCCCTCACTTGAGTTTTGTCCCAATTGGATTTTTTCAAGGAGATTTTTAACGAGGCGATAAGGAGGACACTTCAAATCGAAGTGCGGACAGATAAAGGCATAGAGCAGTCAGTTCATTTCTCAACCTCTCGACATATCTCCAGGTCGCCCAATGAAGGGACTAGATAGACCAGGACTGAAATGCCAACCCAAAAAATATGAAAATCTCTCCAAGTATGAGCAAAATACAAATGTATGTTTGCCAGAATAACATTACCTCAGCATCTACTCGGGCCACAACCGCAATTGAATAAATAACGTTCGAACTAAATAATATTCGACCTAGTTCGAATTAAAAAACATTCGACCTTGTTTAAATTAAAAGGCATTCAACCTCGTTCGAATTAAAAAAACATTCGACCTCATTCGAACTAAATAAAATTCGACCTCTTTCGAACTAAAAAACATTCGACCTCATTCTAATTAAATAGCATTCGACCTCATTCTAATCAAGTAACATTCGACCTCATTCGAATTAAAAAATATTCGACCTCGTTCGAATCAAATAACATTCGACCTCGATCGAATCAAATAACATCGACCTCGCCTGAATTCACGTTCGGCTTCGTTCAAGACAATTGCGGATTATATTTTACTTCGTCCGAATTAAGCCCATACGGCCCATCATTGTTAAGTTTAAGTTAAGTTCGACCTCGCTTATATTAACTAAGTTATATTTCAAACTAAGATCCGACTATGTTTGACTTTGTTCGACTTAACACTTATTGGCCCCAGGTCATCACTACCTAAGTTCGGCATTTGACCTCGCTCAACATACGAACCGAGCTTCTACAACTAAAATAGCCAAATGGCAGAATCAAAGAAAGAAACATACAAGCTCGAACAGAAGAAAATTACATTCAATATTGTCAATATTCATTACAAGGGCTAATACAGACGCCCGTAAAAGTTTACACAAAATCTAAAACAAAAAGAATAAGAATTACTCGCCACCTGACCTAATATCATCATCCCCAACATCTCCATCGCCATAGGGATACTCGTCCTCGTACCAAGCTGCCTGCTCAATCCTATCCACATCATCCTCGCCATGAAAGGCCATGGGAGTAGCAGGGTCATAGCCGCAAGCAATCCGAGCTGCACGCGCCTTAGTACGAGCATCCTCAAAGTCGGTTTCAAGAACTTACTCGGCCGTCATCAAACTTCTAAATATATCTAGATGAGCCTCGGCATGGATCCACTTCTCATATAAATCCCACGAGACATCAGGAAAAGCAGAAGCATGAGAGGAGGACGGTTGATCCAATAACTATGATTTCCCGACCTCGGGAACAACGACTTGGTCGCCAAGGCTAGAAACCTCTTTTTCTAGATCCCCTACCCGTTCATTAAGCCGAGTTTGTCTAAGTTGATCCGTCTCCAAATCATTTTCCCGCTCAAACCGAAGAACACGGATCGCAACCTCCAAAGCCTATACTTTTGTTAAAGCCGCCAGCCTAGCCAACTCGGCCTTCTCCAAGTCAGTTGTCCTCTCAGCAACCTCCACTATTTTCTCAGCAACCTCGCCACCCAAAGCCTCCGCTCTGACCGAACATTGTTCGAGTTAGGGCCGCAGAGAAAGCACTTGAGCCTGAATGTCTGCGCATTGAGCCTCCACTCCCCAGCTCACCTCGAGCTCCTCTTCTTTGTCCCTAAGCGCCCCTTCAAGGATGTTGCATTTGTTGATGACTCTCATTAGCTCATCGTCTTTCTACTTCAGCTCGTCCCTTATGCCTCTCCTCTCATCGAGCACTCTCAATATTCAAGATAATGGTCTAAAAAGAAGAAAAAGAGGAAGAAAATCAATCTACCGAAAATAGTGTGTTAAGATACAGAAACTAAAAAGGTTGGAAAACTTACCCTAAGGGCGAGTCCGGCTATGCCTATTGATAGGGTGTCATCTTTCAACAGCTCGAGGGTCTTTCCCTCCGCATCGGGGCAAAGGGGACCTAAGGAAGGGACCACATCTTCTGTATTCACCAACAGGTCGCGCCTATAGAGACAACAATGGTACGAGTGGACCCTTCCAACCTCACTTCCACCCGAGTGAACCCCTCACTCATCATCCGCACCTCTTCGGGGTCAATGTCAGAGCCGGTTTCGTAGACGTCCTCAATAATACCTTTGCTTATCTCCTCAGCCAACGAGGGAACATCAATCGGTCCCAAGGATGAAGGATCATTTCTCAGTACGGTATCCCCAACCTCCCCAGACAGCCCTTCAACTTCAACCTCAATCTCGGGTAAAGGTGCACCTTCCACCGCCCCGTTGACATCGGAACTTCAGATGACGAATTCACGTCACTTTCAAGCGCAGCAATGGTCGGCTCATAGTCGTCCCTTGTAGAGTTCACTACTCAAAGTGTCCCATTGCCAACATCCACCGACCTCCTTTTACATGGAATCAAGTCTTCCTCGCTTGGTGACGATTCACCTACTAAATACAACAAAGGAAAAGCCGAAGTCCTAAATGCCTGCTGGTTGAGTTGATCTCTCCAAAACCGGAGGCCGAATGGGGGCAGATGACCGGGAAGGCATGGTCGCGGTTGCATCTAGGACAGATCCCATTGTAACGTCGCTTGGAAGAATGCAGGAGTAGGAGCTTTCGATCTCCTCGGACCTCCTCGTGCTGACAAAAAAAGAGAGGAAAAAGGTCGAGATCAATCCCTGTAACGATAAAAAGTGACCAATCAGAAACACGCAATAACGTAGACATAAGATAAGCAAACTTACCAGCAAGATTGGGCCCGAACTTATTGTGAAAGGCCAACCATTCGTGAATCCCCATTGTATGACGAAGGACCCGACTAACCAACTCATAAATATCTTCGACAAAAGGAGGGGGTTCAACCTCAGCTGCATAAAAAGTAAAAAAATAAGATAGTCAATACAACCAAAGTCGACCAACACGCAGTGCAATGGAGGAAAAAGGAAGAAAGATTCTTACGAGCGTAGTTCCAAAGCTCAGGAAACCCGCTTGCATTTACCACTACGTCCTCAATTTTGACGTATAAGTAATTGAGCCAGAAGTGGCGGTTGGCCTTGTCGTCCATTTTTACCACTAGACATTTGGTGCCTCAATGGCGAATATGTAACATCATCCCCTTGTGAAAACTAGGGGCAGAGAGATGCATCAACTGACGGAGGGTCACCTCGACCTGAGCTAACTCCGCGAACTTCGAAATCATACAAATGAGCATATGACTATAGGGGGAAAGTTGAGTCGGGCACACTCGGTAATAGAGGCAGAACTCTTCGGCCAGAGGAAGGATAGGGAAAGAATAACCTACATATAAGGGGTATGCATAGAAGGCGCTACCTAGGGCGATGTATTTGCACCACGTCGTGCCCTGCATGAATTAGGTCTATGTGGGAGGGAATTTTGAATTTATCCCTAAACTCAGTAAGGGCCGCCTCTTTCATCAACGACTCCGAGATTTCGGGGCCATCCTCGAGCAACTTCGAGAAGTCAGACCTAGCCTTCTCCCTACGGTGAATTATTTCCTCCACCGTAGGAATACTATCATCTTCAACAACAATGGCCACCCCATCATGAGGAGGCATGCGCATTGTCAAGGGGACAGGATCAGGTGCTCCCCCTGAACTAGAAGAAATGTTAACCATTTTGGGTCAAGATTAGAGAAGGAGAAAATGCGGTGGGGTTAAGAGTAGCAGGAAGCACCAAAAGCAGGGAAAGCAAGAATAGGGGGATCAAGAAAACGGGAATTCTGAATGTGGGAGGAAGAAGAGGGTATGAAGGTCTGGATTCTTAGAATGAAAAGAGTGAATGGAAGGGGTATGTATCCCTATTTATAAGAGTTCCGGCACCAATGTCGAAAAATCAAATTATCGTTAATCGGCTCAAGAATAGAAAAGGTATAGGGGCGGGAAACGATACGGGGAATCGGGAAAAAGCGTAATAATGAGGCACCATTTTCATGGCCCGAGAAGATTATTTCATGGCCTGAGAATCCCTTACTGAACAATTCATGGCCTGGGACATCATGGTCTAAGGACGTCATCCTCAATCGTCCAAAGACAGTTTGCATGGTCTGAAGGGAATTTGCATCATGTCTAAATCTACGAAAATTTATACATATATGCTTGCAGTACATCTTTTGATTTGCAGGTATCCCAGTGAGTAACTATTATCCCAATAGGAGCAATCCTGCTCCAGTTCCTTCAAATTATTTCAAACCTGACCGCTCATTAACCTATTCAAAGTCTTGTATCCGTCCTTGTGACAACCTCATCGGTTCATTCCATCGGTGGATCCAGAACTACACACGGTCCGATTCCTATAAAACCAGGGATATATAGGCAGCTCGGGGACCAGAGTGCGGCCTATATCTCTCAAATCGCTCTATTCGATCAAAATTGGCCATCATATCTTTACCCGACAGCTCTTTCATCCTTCCCGGGTAAATAGGAGCAGTTGTTGATACCCAATTTTTCCATATATATATTTCAAACAAAATACATATATACCTTGAAAATAGTGCATGAGCATTAACAAGTATTTTTCCATAATTTTCCGTAATTTTAAAGGATTTTTAATCAATTTATTCTAATATTTTATTATCTAAATAATTACTCAATGCATCATAAATGATTTTATAATAATTTTATTACTTAATTTTATCATTTATATTTATATTAAGCTCTAATCATTTTATGCCTAATTATATTTTTACCTTTAGGCTATAATTGCAATAATAACACATATATGCATAATTACTTCATTTACACAAAAAATGAATTTTTATATTTTTATAATATTAAGTAATTATTTTAAATAATTTTCATATACAAATAACATTTTTCATCATTCATTAGTTATTTTATAAATTATTTTATTAATTTAAGTGGATATTTAAAATATAGCCCTTTTTAATGAATTTTTTCGGACCTACCTAGCCCAATACCCATTACCCTAACACAATTACCCAGACCCATACCTGTCCAAATTAAAACCCGCCCCCCTAAAACTCTAATCATGGCCGTTGATGTCAGAAGATCAACGACCCCTAATCAATCACCCATCTTAATAGTATCAATTACCCCAAACCCTAATTCAATTTTCCCCACCTGCCATCTTCTGATCCTCTCCTCTCCTCACCTCTTTCCCTCTCGAACCCTAACCCGCCGTCACATTTCCCCTTTGATTCATGGGATCCTCTCTCGATTCCCTGTCTTATTTGGCGTTACTTCTTTACTTGCTACCCGTTTTGATGTTACTTGACACATTTGCCTCAAATGGCAAGTGTATCTCAAAGAGACTCGAACCAGATCTGGTTCGAAGTCTCTCATATCTTGGCTATTTCCGTCTACGTTCATCCCAACACACGTGAGTACGAATATTTTTGTATCTCTGTTTTTGTTTCATTATGGTTCACTTTAATGTTATTATTTATCGGATCTGGCTATTTTTGGTTGAATCTGTTACTTACCCTAAACTTAGGGTTCAGATCCTTCCAGATCTGAAATGATTTTTATGCTTGCTTTGGTATTTCTCCTTTAAAATTTCAGTACCTCTATCCTTATATATCATAGTCTTTTTCTATTATTATTTCTGACCGATCTTGTCTACCCTAGAATTAGGGTTTAGATTTTAACAGATTTTGCCAAAAATTGTTCAACCTTTAAAGGTTTTCCTTTCTTGACCGATTTTACTTACTTTAATTAGTTCCATCTATATGTCTTTGTATTTCTGCCTATTTTCTTAGGGTTTCGAATTATTTAATTGTTTTTTTATTGTTTCTGCCTATTTATCCTTAACTCTAGCGTTAATTGCTATTTTTTTACCTACCCCAAAATTAGGGTTTCGAAACCAGTCTTTCCTTTGTATAGTACTGGTATTTCATTATGTGTTTGATTTACCCATTAGCCTTATTTCTTACCTTATTTCATCTGGTACTTGATTACTGATCGATTCCCTAAATTAAGTATTACTAGCCTAATTTTATGTTGTTGTGTTCTGTTAATTGATTGAGCTTCGACTCAAATTGATTCCTTAATTAGTGCAAGAGTGACTCATTACCTTATTTGTCTGCTTTATTCAATACTATTTAAACTCCTCCCTCACCCCTTTAGGAGGACTCGAATCCTGCTATTCTTACCAAAACCTAAGTTCTCTTTTTTCTCCCTTGTTATGATTTCTGTACTAAGTGGTTATTATTTGGCCGGCTGAAATCCAAGGCCAAATTATTCTGGAATTTAACTGCTATTGCACCTTTACTTGCTTTCTTCTCAACTGGTATGCCCTTACCTTTGCAATTCCATTATCTATGCTTTGTTTGACCAGCCTATTTCAATTCCCTAGCATGATTTTGCCCCTTTCTATGACAATTTGATGATACTGTTAACCTAACACTAAGTTATTTCAAATAATATGAATCATCTCCTAAGATTAAGGTTTAGTCTGTTTTCTTGCAAGGTACTGTAAACATGTGATCACTTGTCTGTTGCTTAACTCATATGTCCTGTCTGTTTAATTCAAATGTTTTTGCCTAATTGCTTTTGTGTTTTAGCCATGACTGTTTAAATACTAGCATGAATACTTATCTTAATCAAATGACAACTTGATTGAACAATGTGCTGAATATGAACCATGTTTGCTTCTTGGTGCAGTTCTGCCTGCAACTCTGTGTTCTGAACTTTCTTTCTTCTGAAATTGAACTATTTTGAAATATGACCCTTTTCCTTTATATACTAGTTTTAAAACCCCTACTCTTAGTCATTTAGGTTCTCAACCACTCCCAGTGTGAGCACTTCCTAGGGTCCTTAAGACTCCTTTGAACTCTGACACATTGGGGCGAGTTTTCCAATCTTTTATGAGTTACCTTCTGAATGGGGTTCTAGTGTGAGCATTGCCCGGGGTCCCTGAGGCCCTTGGGAACTTTGACACCCTGGAAGTCTGACATTTAATGTGCCATGGATGGATCATTACTATACTCCAAAGTTGTTATGTTGGAAGCCCTAGTTCCTAGGTTTTGTAATGACCTGGTCGGTCGTTTTGAGAGCTAGCGCCCCGATCCTCTAATGACCATTTTCCCCACTTTTATATCTTCTTATGGGACTTGTCGGAATGATTGAATTTCAGAGAGTTTTTGGACACATAGTCCCTAATTATGAGTTTAAGCCTTAGAAATCGGACCGTGGTCGGAACTGTGTGAAGACGGATCCGGAATGGAATTACGTCGACTCTGTTAGCTCCATTGGGTGATTTCGGGGTTAGGAGCGTGTTTAGAATGTGTTTTCAAGGTCTATAGTAGATTTAGGCTTGAATTGGCGAAAGTTAGAATTTCGACGATTTCGACCGATAGGTGGAATTTTGATATCGAGCTCGGAATGGGATTCTGAAAGTCGATGTAGGTCCGTAGTGTCATTTGTGACCTCTGTGTCAAATTTCAGGCCATTCAGACTAGTTTTGACGTGTTTCGACATCGGTTGTGGATTTTGGAAATTTTATAAGTTCTTAGGCTTGAATCCATGTATAATTGGCGATCTTGATGTTATGTGATGTGTTTTGAAGGCTCGACTAATTTTGGATAAGGTATTAGGACTGGCTGGTAAGTTTGGTTGTGTGACGACCCGGTCGGTCATTCTGAGAGTTAGCACCCCGATCCCCTAATAACTGCTTTTTCCACTTTTATATCTGCTTATGGGACTTGTCGGAATGATTAGTTGCAAAATTCGGAGAGTTTTTGGACACATAGGCCCTATATATAAGTTTAAGCTTTAGAAATCGAACCGTAGTTGGAACTGTGTGAAGACGGATCCAGAATAGAATTCTGTCGACTCTGTTATCTCCGTTGGGTGATTTCGGGGTTTGGAGCGTGTTCGGAATGTGTTCTCGAGATCGGTAGTAGATTTAGGCTTAAATTGGCGAAAGTTAGAATTTCGACGATTTCGGCCGATAGGTGAAATTTTGATATTAGGCTCGGAATGGAATTCCGAGAGTGGATGTAGGTCCGTAGTGTCATTTATGACCTATATGTAAAATTTGAGCTCATTCGGACTAGTTTTGATGTATTTCGGCATCGGTTGTAGATTTTGAAAATTTCATAAGTTCTTAGGCTTGAATCCATGCAAAATTGGTGATTTTGATGTTATGTGATGTGTTTTGAAGGCTCAAATAAGTTTGGATAAGGTATTAGGGCTGGTTGGTAAGTTTGGTTGAGATCTCGGGGGCCTCGGGGATGTTTCGGATGCTCAACGGGGTGAATTGGGACTTAGGAAACCAGTTGAAGCATTGTTGGTGCTGGTGTTGCACACCTGCGGAAGGGGAGCCACAGGTGCGGACACGCAGGTGCGGGTAGGGGATCCGTAGGTGCGGTCTTGGCCAAGGACAGCCAGTGTTCGCAGGTGTGGTCTGGGTTCAGCATATGCGTCCCCAGCCCTGTTAGTGAGTTTTCGCACCTGCGATGGATTTTCCGCAAGTGCGGGGCCGCAGGTGCTGTCCAAGAGTCGCAGGTGCGGAATACCTGGGTTGTTTATACAAAAATCCGAGGGTTTGAATTTCATAATTTCTAACACGATTTAGAGCTCGAGAAAGTGTGATTTTTGAAGAGATTTTCACCTGGGCAATTTGGGTAAGTGATTCCTACTCGGTTTAGACTAATTTCCATGATTATACACTTGAATCTACCCTTTAATTTCGAATTTATGGTGGAAAAATTGGGGAAAATAATATTTGGATAAAGTTCTTAGGCCAAGCTTGCGAGTTTTGATCGAGATTTTGATATCCGATTAGAGTAATTCTTGTATGGTTAGACTCGTGAGTGAATGGTGTCCGGAATTTGTAACTTTTACCCGATTCCGAGATGTGGGCCCGGGGGACTTTTTGGGTAATTTTCCAAACTTCGCGTATTAGCTTCGAACTAATTAGTTATATTGATTCCTTAAAGTGATATTTACATTATGCAATTGAATTGAATAGATTTGGGCTATTCGGAGTCGGGTACTCGTGGCAAGAGCGTGGTTTTGAGTTGAGTAGTGCAGTCGAGGTAAGTGGATTGCCTAACTCTGTGTTGGGGACTCCCCCTTGGTTGTTTTGATACTATTTGTTATATGGGCGCCGTGTACGTGAGGTGACGAGTACGTACACGGGCCACTGTTGCTTAATTCCATTTTTCCTATCCATGCCATAAATCATTTTACTCTTTTTTCACTGTTTAATGTTCTACTTGTGTAGTTTAGATTACGAAGAAGCATGCCTACCTATTTTTACCTAAATTCTCTATTTGATACAATGTGCACCATCTTAGTTAGTCTTTATCTTGTTCTTGTCTGTGATTATTTTCCTGAGTTGTTTAAATACACCGTATCCGACACTCATTCGCATTGCATATTTAAATTGGGACTACGGACGTATTCCGGGAGCTTTCCTGTAAAGACCCATAAAATTTCTATGTCTAAACTAATGCCCGAATAGGTCCTTGTGTTGTTATAACTGTAGAAAATCTCAAAACGGTCCTATTTTGAGTAAAAAGTATCCCAGAACTTGAAAGATTAAATTTTCCAGGAATTGTGCGTTATGCGACGCACTATGCGATCGCATAACAGGTATGTGGACCGCATAGTGGTAGCATACCTGGACAATATCCTGTCTGAATTGAGGACAACTATGCGGCCTGGAATGCGATCGCATTTTGGGTATGCGGACCGCATAGTTGTCGCATTCCTGCCCCATGGTTTTTGCGAGGGAGGTTATGCGACGCACTATGCTATCGCATAACAGGTATGCAGATCGCATAGTGCTCGCATACCTGGGCAGTGTGGTTCCCATTTTGGCCCACTTGAAGGCCAACTATGCGACAGGAATGCGAACCGCATAGCAGGAATGCGATCGCATTCCTGACCGCATCTCTGTGTCAGGGCTCCTATTTTCTAAATTTAAGACCCGACCCCCTGTTTTATAAAACACCCCTTCCCTTCATTTTTAAAGATTTTCTGACCAAAAATAGAGAGAGAAGAAGAGAGTTCTTGAGAGAGAAGGTTTCAACATCATCCAATTTGATTTTCCAAAATCACTTAAGCCCGGAAATTATCGAGTTATTGTCATCTTCTTCACTCAAAGAGGTAAGTCTTCACCCTATTTCCCTAATTTCTCAGATTTTGGGAAAGAATAAAACACACATAGATTGGTTCTTGAAAATAAAAAGTGAAATCTTGCATGCATGTAAGTTAAACCCCGTAATCTAGTAAAGGGAAAAACAAGTTTGGGTAATTATTCTCAAAAGGGGGTTAGTGGTCTAAGGGGTCACATAGTGTTTGATAAATTTCTCAATAGGGTACAAGATACCTAATTCTAAGTGAAATATGTCACATTGTGGAATAGATTGACGGTGGTAGATGGTTCGATGAATTGTGATAGAAATTAAAAAGGGAACGACTCGAGGTATGTATGGCTAACTTTAATCTTCGTAGAATCACCTTGTTGGTGTCAAAACATTCGGTATGAGTTTCTTGCTGAGTATATGTGAATTGATTGCCCGGTTGTGTTGAGGTGTGAGATTTCATTCTCTGATTTTTCTTAGTCTTCTATCGTGATAATTGAAATTGTGAAAGGTAACTTCTATGTGATTACCCTAACATGTGCAAGGTTCGTTAAATGCTTGAGTATGTTGGTATGAAAGAATGACAACAAACTCAAATGTTTAAATATATCTAAGTGATAAGGGCTATGTAACAAGTGATGAAAGGGAGTTGTGAATTGATCTAATTGAACTAAATGACCATGGAAATATCGTATATGACTCATTGTTGGCAAGGTTTATTGTGGCTTAACTTCATATGGATTGTTGGTTGTAATGAATTTATATTCTTGTTGATGAGTATCTTTGTGGTTGAATTAATGGGTGATAAAGACTATTGTGAACACATGATTGTTTAGGTGTTATGAAGTTGTACTCTTGATGATATGAAGCCCTGTGATTTAAATTGTGGGTTGTTATTGTTTACTATGAAATATGATTGTAAGGTGGATCGGATTGCACGCCGCAACAGAAATGTAAGGTGGTATCGGGTTGCACACCGTAACAGAAGTAATAAGGGTGCGATGTGATTGTAAGGTGGGATCGAGTTGCACGCTGCAACAGAAATGTAAGGTGGGATCGGGTTGCACGCCGCAACAGAAGTAATAAGGGTGTGATGTGATCGTAGGGTTGCACGCCGCAACAGAAATGTAAGGTGGGATCGGGTTGCACGCCACAACAGAATTAATAAGGGGTAATGTGATTGTGAGGTGGGATCGGGTTGCGCGCCGCAACAAGGGAAACGATTGAAATAAGAAACTGTGGAAACCTCATTTGTGATTCTATGTATCTCTGTGCAATATTTGTTTGGGTTTCTTTAACTGCCTCATATATGTGTATTGTTTGATTTTACATAGAGTAAAGTTTGTTTATACATACTAGTACTATTCAATGGTACTAACGTCCCTTTTGTCGGGGGCGCTACATCTTTTATATGGATGTAGGTGGTTCTATAGCAGGTAGCTCAGTTTGCCGTTAGTGGTGCCTCTTCTTCATCTTTCAGCAGTACTGGTGAGCCCCACTTCCTCCTGGGGCCGTGTGTAATTCATGCCATCTCTTTTGAATATGTTATGTATTGTAAGGTATAGCCGGGGCCTTGTTGCCGGCAAGTATTGTATAAACTCCTAGTATTCGTAGAGGCTCCGTAGACATGATGTGGGTGTATATATGTATTTTGGGTAGTAACTGTACGTATTCGGAATCGTGGTCCGTATTGGAAAGTTATGTATGTATTGTGTATGTTTTGGGAATCAATTGTTGAAATGCTAAAAGAGAAACGAACTTAAGTTTGTAAACCCACACTTAAATCCTAAGTTGTTATTTCATATGGAACATGGTGCATTGTATACACGGGGGAAACGCGTTGGGTAGGAAAGGCAATCTAGGTCCGCTTGACCGGGTTCACCCGATTAGGTACCGGTCTCGTCCCTTGGTTTTGGGGTGTGACAAACTTGGTATCAGAGCCTAAGGTTTTAAAAGTGTCCTAGGATGTCTCGGAGTCGTGTCTAGTAGAGCCCTTCTTATCGGTGTGTTGTCGACCACATCTATAATTAGGGGGTTGCATGGACATTTAGGAAAGTACCCTTTTATTGCTACTCTATATTGTGCGATGTGGTGGAAGGTGAGGTTGTCTATCTCTAACTCGTGCATTGTTCCCATTTTCAGTAAATGGTACCCAAGAAGAGAGCCCGACTCGGCCCAGAGACCGATGCCACCCCAGGAGTGGCCGTGAATTCTTTATCTGATGGTGCGGGTGAGAATGATTCCCCGACCCTGAATCTGCCTGACTCTTCCATCCCAGGCCAAGATATTCCTATTCCCGCTCCAGCGGAGGTTGCTACAGTCCTTCCCGCTAATGTTCCTGATCCTTCTTCAGTCCCAGCGCTCGGTCTCGTATTTCTGATGGGGACCTCAGGGAAGCTATTCAGATGTTGACCCAGTTAGTGGCCTCCCAGGCCCAAAGATCACATGCTGCCCCTGCATCCTCTAGCGAGCAAGGGGATTCTTCGGGTTCCAGGGTCAACCAGTTTCTGCGGTTAGCCCCTCCAGAGTTCACAGGAACCGACCCAGAGGCTGACCCTCAGGAGTTCATTGATGAGGTGTGCAAGACTCTCCGTGTTATGAGGGCTACTGAGACAAAGGGGGTTGAGTTGCCTTCCTATCATTTGAAGGGAGCGGCATATTCGTGGTTTGAGATGTGGGAGGGGTCCCGTGGGGAGGGGAGCCCTCCGGCAAAGTGGGATGAGTATATTGATGCCTTCATGGATCATTTCTTTCCTGCCGAGACTATGGCAGCCCGTGCTGCGGAGTTCGAGGTCCTTAAGCAGGGAAACATGAGTGTGTGGGAGTATCATATGGAGTTTGTGCGCTTGTCCAAATATGTTGTTCACATGGTGTCTACTATGGAGGCTAGAGTTCGTCGGTTTGTTCAGGGCCTTGGTCCCTTGGTCCCTTGGTTATTAATGAAGCTTCTACAGCTGCCTTGCATTCGGATATGAATTATGGGAAAATAGTGGGATTCGCCCAGGCTACAGAGGCTCAGAAATTGAAGATAAGGATAGAGAGAGAGAGAGAGAGCAGTAGTAGGGCACGGTCAGCGGGCAACCCTGGGAGCTCAGTTGGAGGTGTGANATATTGATGCCTTCATGGATCATTTCTTTCCTGCCGAGACTATGGCAGCCCGTGCTGCGGAGTTCGAGGTCCTTAAGCAGGGAAACATGAGTGTGTGGGAGTATCATATGGAGTTTGTGCGCTTGTCCAAATATGTTGTTCACATGGTGTCTACTATGGAGGCTAGAGTTCGTCGGTTTGTTCAGGGCCTTGGTCCCTTGGTCCCTTGGTTATTAATGAAGCTTCTACAGCTGCCTTGCATTCGGATATGAATTATGGGAAAATAGTGGGATTCGCCCAGGCTACAGAGGCTCGGAAATTGAAAATAAGGATGGAGAGAGAGAGNCAGCGGGCAACCCTGGGAGCTCAGTTGGAGGTGTGAGATCATCCCTTGGGAGAGGATCATCAGGGCCATCTCAGTAATATGCTCAGTCCTCAGCCAGTGCGCCGCCATTAGAGCACAGTGATCAGCAGGGAGGTCGTTTTGGACCCGGTTCGGATAGCAGGAGGTTCCATCAATCAGGTCATTTAGGTGGGAGGTTTAAGCGGTAGCGGAGGGTCCCATGCTCTAAGTATGGGAGATTTCATACTGATCCTTGTTACTTGGATATTCCGGTATGCTATAGATGCAGAGTGAGGGGACATGTTCAGTGAGATTGTCGTGCGCCCAGTCAGGGCACAGGTAGGGGTGCTGCTCAGCCCTCCAGTTCATTAGTCGCTACGTCCTCAGCATGCCCTCCAGCACCAGCAGGGCACGGAGCAGCTAGGGGTAGAGCGCGGGGTCAAGGGGACCAGCCGGTTTTATGTTTTGAGTGGTCGCCAGATCACCGAGGCTTCCCCAGATGTTGTCACAGGTATTCTGATTGTTCAGTCACATGATGTCTATGCTATTATTGATCCCGGGTCTTCTTTGTCATATGTTACTCCATTTATTTCTTCAAGTTTTGGGATAGAACCCAAAAACTTCATGAGTCGTTCTCTATGTCGACTCCGGTTGGTGATTCTATTACGGCTGTGCGAGTCTATAGAAATTGTGCTGTCACGGTGCGTGGTCTGGATACCACGGCCGATCTTATTGAGTTAGAAATGGTAGATTTTGATGTAATTATGGGGATGGATTGGCTCTATTCGTGCTTTGCTATACTCGACTTCCGAACCAGGATTATGAGACTTGAGTTTCCTGATGAATCAGTTATCGAATGGGAGGGGAATAGTGTTGTGCCAAGAGGTAGATTTATTTCCTACCTTAAAGACTCTAAGATTATCAGAAAAGGGTGCATCTACCATTTGGTCCGGGTTGCGGACACCACTTCAGAGGTGCCTGCTCCCGAATATGTGCCTATTCTGAATGAATTTCTTGAGGTATTTTCGAGCGAGCTTCCTGAGATTCCACCAGATAGGGAGATCGATTTCGGGATTGATGTATTGCTAGATATGCAACCAATATCTATTCCACCTTACCAAATGGCGCCATCAGAATTGAGAGAGAGTTAAAAGAACTATTGAAAGATCTATTAGAAAAAGGTTTCATTCGGCCAAGTGTGTCGCCTTGGGGCGCACCGGTTCTTTTTGTCAGAAAAAAGGATGGGTCGGTTCGGATGTGTATTGGTTATCGGCAGCTCAACAAGGTCACCATCAAGAATAAATACCCATTGCCTCGGATAGATGATTTGTTCGACTAGTTGCAAGGTGCTAAGTTCTTCTCAAAGATTGATTTACGGTCCGGGTATCACCAGTTAAAGATCGGGGAGCAGGATATTCCTACGACTGCCTTCAGAACTCGTTATGGGCACTTTGAATTTCTGGTAATGTCTTTTGGGCTAATCAATGCCCCAGCAGCTTTTATGGATCTTATGAATGGGGTTTTCAAACCGTTTCTCGACTCCTTTGTGATTGTCTTCATTGACGATATTATTGTTTATTCGCGGAGTCATAAGGATCATGTCTAATCACCTCAGGGATTCTGCAGACTCTTCATCAGCACCAATTGTATGGAAAGTTTTCAAAATGTGAGTTTTGGCTAGAACCAGTCACCTTTTTGGGCCATGTTGTTTCCAGGGAGGGGATTCGGGTTGATCCCCAAAATATTGCAGCGGTGAAGGATTGTCCTAGGCCAACGACCCCAACAGAGATTCGCAGTTTCTTGGGTTTGGCTGGTTATTATCGGAGATTTGTGGAGGGATTCTCTACCCTCGCCTCCCTATTGACTAAGCTGACGCAGAAAGCAGTTAAGTTTCAGTGGTCCGATGCATGTGAAAAGATCTTTTAGGAATTAAAGTCGAGATTGACTTCGACACTAGTTTTGACCTTGCCAGAAGGTTCGGAAGGGTTTGTGGTGTATTGTGATGCTTCAAGGGTTGGTTTGGAGTGTGTATTGATGCAATGTGGTAAGGTAATAGCATATGCTTCTAGACAGCTCAAGAATCACGAGAAGAATTATCCGACGCATGATTTGGAGCTCGCGGCGGTTGTGTTTGCATTAAAAATCTGGTGGCATTATCTTTATGGGGTCTATGTGGACGTGCTCACAGACCACAAGAGTCTTCAGTATTTATTAAAACAAAAGGAGTTGAACTTAAGGCAGCGGAGGTGATTGGAATTGCTCAAGGACTATGATATGAATATTTTGTACCATCCAGGGAAGGCAAATGTGGTAGCCGACGCTCTTAGTCGGAAATCCATGGGTATCTTGGCTCATTTGGAAGCATGTCAGAGGCCTTTGGCTCGGGAGGTTTATTAGTTGGCTAGTTTGGGGGTCTGTCTTTCGACCTCAGACGAAAGGGATTTCATGGTGCGGAGTCTTCGCTTGTAGCAGAAGTCAAGGGAAAGCAATTCAAGAATCTGGCATTGGCACAATTGAGAGAAGCAATTTTGAATCACAAGACTTCAGCATTCTCACTCGACAATGATGTCGATGTCCTGCGGTGTCAAGAGAGGTTATGTGTTTCAGATGTTGATGATCTTCGGAAGAGGGTAATGGCAGAGGCTCACAATTCCAAGTATTCAATACACCCAGGTTCTACAAATATGTATCATGATCTCAAAGAGCTTTATTGGTGGAATGGTATGAAGAGGGGTGTGGCGGACTTTGTGGCTAAGTGTCTGACGTGTCAGCAAGTGAAGCCCGAGCATCAGAGGCCCGGTGGATTGACGCAGCTTATGGAAATACCGATGTGGAACTGGGAGATGATCAATATGGACTTCGTGGTGGGGTTACCTCGGACTCCACGTAGGTTTGACTCTATTTGGGTGATAGTGGATCGACTCACAAAATCAGCTCACTTCTTGTCAGTCAAGTCCGTCGATACTGCAGAACAGTATGCTCAGTTATATATCAAAGAAATAGTCAAGATCCATGGCACTCCAGTATCTATTATCTCGGATCGAGGGGCCCAGTTCACAGCTAACTTTTGTAAGAAATTTCAGCAAGGTTTGGGTACTCAGGTAAATCTCAGCACAACTTTCCACCCACAGACGGACAGTCAAGCGGAGTGGACTATTCAGACGCTTGAAGACATGTTACGGGCTTGTGTATTAGATTTCAAGGGTAGCTGGGATGATCACTTGTCGCTTATAGAGTTTGCTTACAATAACAGTTATCATGCTAGTATTCAGATGGCCCCATTTGAGGCATTGTACGGAAGGAGGTGTAGGTCTCCGATTGGATGGTTCGAGGTTGGCGAAGCGGGATTGCTAGGACCGGATCATGTGCACCAAGCTATGGGAAAAGTTATATTCATTCAGGAGAGGATGAAAACTGCTCAGAGTCATCAAAAATCCTATGCGGGTTCGTCGAAGAGATTTGGAGTTCCAAGTAAATGATTGGGTATTCTTGAAGGTGTCTCCCATGAAGGGAGTAATGCGGTTTGGGAAGAAAGAAAAATTGAGCCCTAGGTATGTCGGGCCATATCGGATCGCTCAAAGGATAGGACAGGTGGCCTATCAGCTGGAATTGCCCCCTGGCATGTCATTAGTGCACCCGATGTTCCATGTGTCTATGTTGAAGAAAGTGGTTGGATATCCATCAGCCATCGTGCCAGTTGAGACTATTGAGGTTAATGAAGAATTATCGTATGAACAGGTTTCGGTTGCCATTCTTGATAGGCAAGTCCGTAGATTGAGGCACAAAGAAATTGCTTCAGTTAAAGTGTTGTGGCGAAGTCAACAAGTTGAGGAAGCCACGTGGGAAGCGGAAAATTAAATGAAAGAAAACTATCCCCATTTGTTTGAATAAGTCTAGTAGTGATCGTGCGAACCGTCATCTCTAAGCAATTATATGTTATGTTCAGTTTTGCGCAAAAGCACCCTATTTTCCCCTAATTGCTCTACTATTGTAACTTCTCAAGTTGTGCCATAATGTGTATGTTATGACTATTTGAGTAATGTGCAAGCCCTTGGAGTAAATGAAATTATGTGAAACTCATGTGATGGTTAAATGATTAATTGAGGTATAGATTGGTAAGGATTAATTGAAGTGTATATGGCATGTTGAAGTAATTGAATTATATGGGACTTCTCGAGGTGACCAAATTATGTGCAAGGCCATGAAATCACTAGTTATGTGTGGAATTGGTTAGGAATAAGTGTTTCGGAGGCTCTCTGACAGGTAGATAGGCCTAATTACAGAGGAAACTCTTGCAAAATTTTTAGAAAATATCGGAGTTAGAAAAAAATTGGGGGTTAGCATATTTTGTTTTCAAAACCAAATGATTTCCCAATCCTCATTCGAGGACGAATGATTTTAAGTGGGGGAGGATGTAAAGACCTGTAAAATTTCTATGTCTAAACTAATGCCCGAATAGGTCCCTGTGCTGTTATAACTGTAGAAAATCTCAAAACGGTCCTATTTTGAGTAAAAAATATCCCAGAACTTGAAATATTAAATTTTCCAGGAATTGTGCGTTATGTGACGCACTATGCGATCGCATAACAGGTTGCGGACCGCATAGTGGTCTCATACCTGGACAGTAGCCTGCCCGAATTAAGGACAACTATGCGGCCCGGAATGCGATCGCATTTTGGGTATGCGGACCGCATAGTTCTCTCATTCTTGCCCCATGGTTTTTGCGAGAGAGGTTATGTGATCGCATAACAGCTATGCGGATCGAATACCTGGGCAGTGTGGTTCCCATTTTGGCCCACTTGAAGGCCAACTATGCGACAGGAATGCGAACCGCATAGCAGGAATGTGATCGCATTCCTGACCGCATCTCTGTGTCGGGGCTCCTATTTTCTAAATTTCAGATCCGACTCCCTATTTTATAAAATACCCCTTCCCTTCATTTTTAAAGATTTTCTGACCAAAAATAGAGAGATAAGAAGAGAGTTCTTGAGAGAGAAGGTTTCAACATCATCCAATTTGATTTTCCAAAATCACTCAAGCCCGGAAATTATCGAGTTATTGTCATCTTCTTCACTCAAAGAGGTAAGTCTTCACCCTATTTCCCCAATTTCTCAGATTTTGGAAAAGAATAAAACACACATAGGTTGGTTCTTAAAAATAAAAAGTGAAATATTGCATGCATGTGAGTTAAACCCGTAATCTAGTAAAGGGAAAACCAAGTTTGGGTAATTATTCTCAAAAGGGGTTAGTGGTCTAAGGGGTCACATAGTGTTTGATAAATTGCTCAATTGGGTACAAGATTCCTAATTCTAAGTGAAATATGTCACATTGTGGAATAGATTGACGGTGCTAGACGGTCCGGTGAATATTGATAGAAATTAAAAAGGGAACGATTCGAGGTACGTATGGCTAACTTTAATCTTCGTAGAGTCACCTTGTTGGTGTCCACACATTCGGTATGAGTTTCTTGCTGAGTATATGTGAATTTATTTCCCGGTTGTGTTGAGGTATGAGATTTCATTCTCTGATTTTTCTTAGTCGACTATCGTGATAATTGAAATTGTGAAAGGTAACTTCTATGTGATTACCCTAACATGTGCAAGGTTCGTTAAATGCTTGAGTATGTTGGTATGAAATAATGATAACAAACTCAAATGTGTAAATGTATTTAAGTGATAAGGGCTATGTAACAAGTGATGAAAGGGAGTTGTGAATTGACCTAATTGAACTAAATGACCATGGAAATATCGTATATGACTCATTGTTGGCAAGGTTTATTGTGGCTTAACTTCATATGGATGGTGGGTTGTAATGAATTTATATTCTTGTTGATGAGTATCTTTGTGGTTTATTTAATGGGTGATAAAGACTATATGAACACATGATTGTTTGGGTGTTATGAAGTTGTACTCTTGATGATATGAAGCCCTGTGATTTAAATTGTGGGTTGTTATTGTTTGCTACGAAATGTGATTGTAAGATGGGACCGGGTTGCACGCCGCAACAGAAATATAAGGTGGGATCGGGTTGCACACTGCAACAGAATTAATAAGGCTGTGATGTGATTGTAAGGTGGGATCGGGTTGCACGCCGCAACAGAAATGTAAGGTGGGATCGGGTTGCACGCTGCAACAGAAGTAATAAAGGTGTGATGTGATTGTAAGGTGGGATTGGATTGCACGCCGCAACAGAAATGTAAGGTGGGATCGGGTTGCACACTGCAACAGTAATAAGGGTATGATATGATTGTAAGGTGTGTTCGGGTTGCACGCCGCAACAGAAGTTGTAAGGTGGGATCTGGTTGCACGCTGTAACAGAAGTAATAAGGGTGTGATGTGATTATAAGGTGGGATCTGGTTGCACGCTGCAACAGAAATGTAAGGTGGGATCGGGTTGCACGCCGCAACAGAAGTAATAAGGGGTAATGTGATTGTGAGGTGGGATCGGGTTGCGCGCCGCAACAAGGGAAACGATTGAAATAAGAAACTGTGGAAACCTCATTTGTGATTTTCTGTATCTCTGTTCAATATTTGTTTGGGTTTCTTTAACTACCTGATATATTTTGATTTTACATAGAGTAAAGTTTGTTTATACATACTAGTACTATTCAATGGTACTAACGTCCCTTTTTCCGGGGCCGCTACATCTTTTATATGGATGTAGGTGGTTCTATAGCAGGTCGCTCAGTTCGCCGTTAGTGGTGCCTCCTCTTCATCTTTCAGCAGTACTGGTGAGCCCCACTTCCTCCTGGGGCCGTGTGTAATTCATGCCATCTCTTTTGAATCTGTTATGTATTGTAAGGTATAGCCGGGGCCTTGTTGCCGGCAAGTATTGTATAAACTCTTAGTATTCGTAGAGGATCCATAGACATGATGTGGGTGTATATATGTATTTTTGGTAGTATATGTACGTATTCAGAATCGTGGTCCGTATTGGAAAGTTATGTATGTATTGTGTATGTTTTGGGAATCAATTGTTGAAATACTAAAAGAGAAATGAACTTAAGTTTTTAAACCCACGTATTCCTAAGTTGTTATTTCATATGGAGCATGGTGCATTGTATACACGGGGGAAACGTGTTGGGTAGGAAAAGCAATCCAGGTCCGCTTGACCGGGTTCACCCGGTTAGGTGCTGGGCTCGTCCTTCGGTTTTGGGGCGTGACATTTCCCCATGTAATGCATATTTGAATTGGGACTACGGACGTATTCCGAGAGCTTTTCCCCTGTATTGCATATTTAAATTGGGACAACAGACGTATTTCGGGAGTTTCCCCCTGTACTGCATCTTTACATTTGGAACTACGGGACGTATCCCCGAAGATTCCACCGTATGATATTTTGTACTGAGCCAAGGGCTCCCTGTCGCTGTTTTACTTTTCAGATTTATTTGTTTCTACTGCTTACCTTAGAATTTATATTCCTCTGTACTATTTTAAACTGTTTTACTTATAAAAATCTAGTAGAGCCTGAACCTGACCTCGTCACTACTTGACTGGGGTTAGGCTTGGCACTTACTGGGTACCAATTGTGGTGTACTCATGCCCTTTCCTGCACATATTTTTCGTGTGCAGATCCAGGTACCAGCACTCAGTTTCGTGGCTATGGGTCTGAGCGGCTGCTTCAAGGAGACCGAAAGGTAATTCTGCCGCGTTCGCAGAGTCCTTCGAGTCACCTTCCACTCCAGAATTAGATAGATTTTTCATGTAATTCCCTTACGTTGTATAGAGCTATTTTGAGACAGAGCTTGTGACTAAAGTGATATTCCGGATTTGGGAAGTTGTATTTTGTACGTGCCAAGTGGCGATGTTTCATTAGTAGATTTACTTTATTCCGTCTTTATTTTATTGCTTCTATTTAATATCTTTTCCGCAATTACAACTAGGTGTCGTCATGATGCCTTTTGGAGGGTAAATCGGGTCGTGACAAGTTGATTTCAGAGCGTCTAGGTTCATAGGAATCACAAGTCACAAGCCAGTTTATTAGAGTCTCGTGGATCGGTACGGAGATGTCCGTATCTATCTTCGGGAGGCTATGTAACTATTAAGAACAATCATATTTCTTTGATTTCCTTGTCATGCGAGTTATTGACATCAAAAATTCTAAAAATTCTATTCTATTATTTCCCACAGATGGTGAGGACCCGTACTGGGAGGACCGATGACCAGGCACCCGAGCCCCCTGCCAGAGCCGCCAGAGGCCGGGGTCGGGGTAGAGGACGACCACGCGGTGTAGCCCGAGTACCGACGAAAGCAGCGACAGAGGAACCCACAGCAGCTCCAGCTGGAGAGCCGGCACAGGAGGTCCCTATTGCTGCTCCAGCCTTACAGGAGACTTTAGCTCAGTTCATGAGCATGTTCAGAACTCTAGCTCAGGTTGGACTACTTCCGATAGCTCCCACTACATCTCAGGGCGGGGGAGGGGCACAGACTCCCGCAACTTGCACTCCTGAGCAGAGGGGCCAGGTTGATTAGGCCTTGTAGTATATTCTTATGCCCCTAGTGGCTCCGGTACAACATGGGACCAGGGTAGCTGCTTCTGAGGCAGATCAGCTTAGACTTGAGAGGTACAAGAAGTACCACCCACCTACTTTCAGTGGACTAGCTTCAGATGACGCTCTGGGATTTCTTGAGGAGTGTCATCGTATTCTCCGCACTATGGGCATTGTGGACACCAGTGGGGTTTCTTTCACCGCTTTCCAGCTGAGGGGAGAAGCATATCAGGGGTGGCGGGCCTATAATTTGAGTAGTCCGGACGAGGCAGCCTCACTCACTTGGACTCAGTTTTCAGAGATGTTTTTGCGAGAGTATGTCCCTCAGAGCCTCAGGGATACTTGGCGCGCGGAGTTCGAGCAGTTGCGCCAGGGTACTATGAATGTGTCGGAGTATGTAGTCCATTTTAGTGAGTTAGCTCGGCATGCACCAGCCTTGGTTTCCATAAACAGAGAGCGGGTTCGCCACTTCATTGAGGGACTTCATCCTAGTATCCAGACTAGTATGGCCAAAGAGTTTGAGATGGATATCACTTACCAGTAGGCAGTGAGTATTGCCAGGAGAGTAGAGGGATTTGTGGGTCGCCATGTTCATTCAGTTCTTCGAGCAGCCAGCGGTATTCCAGCTCCTCCTAGACCTCAGGAGTTCTATTATGCACCGCTAGTATCCAGTGTGCCTCCAGTTCGAGGTGCTATTTATGGCCAGCCCAGCAGGCCAGCTCCTATTCAGTCTCAGCCGCAGCATCCTCCGAGGGGTTGTTTTGAGTGTGGTGACAATCGTCACGTGATTAGAGATTGCCCCAGGGCCAGGAGGGGTGTACCTCCACAGTCTTATTAGCCTCCACGTGCTCCGTTGGGTCCTCCGGATATTCTTCCAGCCCTATCTGCCACTCCACCTCCTCAGTCAGCTCGAGGTGGGGGTCGAGGAGGTAGAGGTCTCCTTAGAGAGGGAGGCCAGGCCAAATACTATGCCCTTCCAGCCCGTTTCGAGGCTGTTGCTTCAGACTCAGTCATCACAGGTATTGTCCTTGTCTGTCATAGGGATGCATCAGTATTATTTGATCTAGGATCTACGTATTCATATGTATCCTCTTATTTTTCTCTATATCTGGGTATATCTCGGGATTCTTTGAGTTCCCTTGTTTATGTATCTACTCTTGTGGGAGACTCTCTATTTGTGGGCTGCGTATATCAATCGTGTTTGATTTCTCTTAGTGGTTTTGATACCAGGGCTGATTTATTATTACTCAGCATGGTACATTTCGATGCTATCTTGGGCATGGACTGGTTGTCGCCCCATTATGTTATTCTTGATTGTCACACTAAGACCGTGACGCTAGCTATGCCAGGCTTGCCGAGATTAGAGTGGAGAGTAACTTAGAGTATACTCCCTGCAGGGTCATTTCATTTCTTAAGGCTCAGCGGATGGTTGAGAAGGGGTGTGGTGCGTATTTGGCCTATGTGAGAGATGTCAGTGTTGATACCCCTCCAGTTGAGTCAGTCCCAATAGTGAGGGTCTTTCCTGATGTATTCCCAGTTGATCTTCCGGGTATGCTGCCCGACAGAGATATTGATTTCGACATTGATTTGTTGCCGGGCACTCAGCCCATTTCTATCCCTCCTTACCGTATGGCTCCTCCTGAGTTGAAGGAGTTGAAGGAGCAGTTATAGGAGTTGCTTGATAAGGGTTTCATCAGACCCAGTGTATCACCTTGGGGTGCTTCAGTATTATTTGTGAAGAAAAAGGATGGTTCTATGTGTATGTGTATTGATTATCGGCAGTTGAACAAGGTCACTGTTAAGAACAGGTATCCTTTTCCTCGCATTGATGATTTATTCGACCAGCTACATGTTTCCAGTGTATTCTCCAAGATTGACTTGCGTTCTGGCTATCATCAGTTGAAGATTCGGGAGCCGAATATCCTGAAGACTACCTTCAGGACCAGATATAGCCACTATGAGTTTCTTGTTATGTCATTTGGGCTGACCAATGCCCTGGTAGATTTTATGCATTTGATGCACAGTGTGTTCCGGCCTTATCTTGATTCCTTCATCATTGTGTTTATTGACGACATTCTGGTGTATTCTCGATCACGGGAAGATCATGAGCAGCACTTGAGGACTGTGCTTCAGACTTTGAGGGAGAAGAAATTGTATGCAAAATTCTCTAAATGTGAGTTCTGGCTTGATTCGGTGGCATTCTTGGGCCACATAGTGTCTTGGGATGGGATCAAAGTAGATCCGAAGAAGGTGGAGTCGGTTCAGAGTTGACCTAGACCATCATCAACTATGGAGATCCACAGTTTCCTTGGTTTGGCAGAGTACTACTGTAGCTTTGTAGAGGGGTTTTCATCTATTGCAGCACCTATGACCAGACTTACCCAGAAGGGTGCTCCGTTCAGGTGGACCAAGGAGTGTGAGGAGAGCTTTCAGAAGCTCAAGACAGCTTTGACTCCGGCCCTAGTATTAGTGTTGCCTACAGGTTCGGGGTCCTACACAGTCTATTGTGATGCCTCGAGGATTGGCCTTGGAGCAGTATTGATGCAGGACGGTAAGGTGATTGCCTACGCATCCAGGCAGTTGAAGGTGCATAATAAGAATCATCCTATTCATGACCTCGAGTTAGCAGTTATTGTTCACGGCCTGAAGATCTGGTGTCATTATTTGTACAGTGTTCCATGTGAGATTTTTACAGATCACCAGAGTTTGCAGCACTTGTTCAGGCAGAAGGACCTCAATTTTCGCCAGCGGAGATGGTTGGAGTTACTAAAGGACTATGACATCACTATATTATACCACCCAGGGAAGGCCAATGTGGTGGCCGACGCCTTGAGTCGTCGGGCGGAGAGTTTGGGGAATTTGGCATATCTTCCAGCAGTTGAGAGGCCCTTAGCCTTGGATGTTCAGTCCTTAGCCAGTCAGTTCGTGAGATTGAATCTTTAAGAGCCTTGTCGGGTTTTAGCTTGTGTGGTG
Organism: Nicotiana knightiana; assembly: GCA_005239525.1. Classification (NCBI taxonomy): domain Eukaryota; kingdom Viridiplantae; phylum Streptophyta; class Magnoliopsida; order Solanales; family Solanaceae; genus Nicotiana; species Nicotiana knightiana. The sequence goes on from ML410282.1 coordinate 61,011, forward strand.
GCTCGATCTTCTCTTTATGACCGAATTCGAGAGCGCCAATATGATGATCCCCACCTTCTGGTTCTTCATGATAGGGTTCGGCGAGGTGATACCAGGGTGGTGACTATAGGAGATGACGGTGTGATGAGGATGCAAGGTCGGATCTGTGTGCCCAATATGGATGGGCTTCGGGAGTTGATTCCTGAGGAGGCCCATAGCTCACGATATTCCATTCATCCGGGTACCGCGAAGATGTACCAGGATCTGAGACAGCACTATTGGTGGAGAAGGATTAAAAAGGATATAGTGGAGTTTATGGCCAAGTGTCTCAGCTGTCAGCAAGTCAAATATGAGCATCTGAGGCCAGGAGGGTTACTTCAGTAGATTGAGCTTCCAGAGTGGAAGTGGAAGCGGATCACAATGGACTTTGTGGCTGGACTTCCTCGGACTTTGAAAAATTCCGATGCTATTTGGGTGATTGTGGATCGGCTGACCAAGTCAGCCCAATTCATTCCAGTGTTGACTACATACTCCTCTGAGAGGTTGGTGGAGATTTATATCAGGGAGATTGTTCGCCTCTACGGTATTCTAGTATCTATCATTTCAGACAGAGTTAAACACTTCACTTCATGGTTCTGGAGAGTCGTTCAGCAGGAGCTAGGTACCAGGGTAGAGTTGAGTACAGCCTTTCATCCTCAGACGGACGGGCAGGCCGAGCCCACAATTCAGATTCCTGAGGACATGCTCCGTGCCTGTGTGATGGATTTTGGAGTGTCATGGGACCGATACTCTCCACTTGTAGAGTTTGCTTATAATAACAGCTACCAGTCCAGCATTCATATGGCGTCGTATGAGTCTTTGTATAGTAGACGGTACCGGTCCCTAGTGGGATGGTTTGAGCCGGGCGAGGCCAGATTGTTGGGTACAGATTTGGTCCAAGATGCCCTGGACAAGGTGAAGGTGATTCAGGAGAGACTTCACACAGCTCAGTCCAGGCAGAAGAGTTATGCGGACCGGAAGGTTCGTGATTTGGCATTTATGGCTAGTGATCAGGTTTTGCTTCGGGTATCGCCTATGAAGGGCGTCATGAGGTTCGTGGGTAAGTTGAGTCCGAGATTCATTGGTCCTTTTGAGGTATTGCAGCATGTTGGGGAGGTTGCTTATGAGCTAGCCTTGCCTCCCAACCTAGCAGGAGTTCATCCGGTACTCCACGTCTCTATGCTCCGAAAGTATCACGGTGACCCGACTCATGTTTTGGATTTCAGTTCAGTCCAGTTGGACAAGTATTTATCATATATTGAGGAGCCAGTCGCTATATTGGATAGACAGGTCAGAAAGCTCAGGTTGAAGAATATTGCATCAGTCAAGGTTCAGTGGAGGGGTCAGCCGGATGAGGAGGCGACTTGGGCGACCGAGCAGGATATGCGCAGTCAGTATCCTCATCTTTTCACAGCTTCAGGTATGTCTCTATACTCGTTCGAGGACGAACGATTTTCTTAAGAGGGGGAGAATGTAACGACCCTGTCGGTCGTTTTGAGAATTAGCGCCCCGATCCCCTAATTACTGCTTTCCCCACTTTTATATCTGCTTATGGGACTTGCCAGAATTATTAGTCATGAATTTCGGAGAGTTTTTGGACACATAGTCCCTAATTATGAGTTTTAAGCCTTAGAAATCGGACCGTAGTTCGAACTATATGAAGACGGATCCAGAATGGAATTTTGTCGACTCCGTTAGCTCCGTTGAGTGATTTCGGGGTTAGGAATGTGTTTTCAAGGTCTGTAGTAGATTTAGGCTTGAATTGGCGAAAGTTAGGATTTCGGCCATTTCGACCGATAGTTGGAATTTTGATATCGGGCTCGGAATGGAATTCCACATCATACAGGCTCAAATGAATGGAGCCGTAGAGTCCGCCAACAAAAACATCAAGCAGATACTAAGGAAAATGGTAGAAAATCACAAGCAATGGCACGAGAAATTACCGTTCGCCTTACTAGGATAACGTACCATAATCCGCACATCAACCGGGTCAACCCCTTATTAATTTGTGTATAGTACCGAAGTTGTCATTTCCGCCGAGGTAGAAATTCCTTCTTTAAGAATTATACAAGAAGCCAAACTCAACGATGCAGAATGGATAAGGAACCTCTATGATAAATTAGCCCTCATAGACGGCAAGAGGATGAATGTAGTGTGTCATGGCCAGCTCTATCAGAATAGAATGTCCAGGGCTTTCAATAAAAATGTCAGATCAAGACAATTCATGCCAGGGCAGCTGGTACTGAAACGGATCTTTCCACATCAAGATGAGGCCAAAGGGAAATTCTCTCCCAACTGGAAAGGTCCTTACATGGTTCACAGAGTACTGACAGGAGGAGCACTCATACTCGCAGAGATGGATGGAGAAATCTGGCCAAAGCCTATTAATTCAGATGCAGTCAAAAGATACTATGTGTAAACTATTTATGCTTCTTCATATGATGTAAATTGAACTACGCTCGACTTGATTCCCGTTTAAGAGGGGATACGTAGGCAGCCCTGTGGGTTCGGTCACGATTCAGTAAAATTTCCATTCTCCCCACAATCAGAAACTGGGGCAGAATTTTGAGGAGGACCCTCAAAATTCCGAAGCAAGTTCAGCCAACCGCAGCATATGGAGCAGTTAGAAAAGTCATCTAGTACCCTCAAATTCTACGGCAGAGGAAGTCGCAATGTCTCTAATTATGTCACAGTTACTGGTTCATCTAACTAACTTCTAAACTGCACACTACTATGTCTTTGAAAATTGTACACGCATGCTTTTGAAAAAGAACTTTGCTTTAGACAAATGCTACCCTAATATCTTGAATAGGATCTTCAGACAGAGCGGAGCAAATCGAGCAACCAAAGGCACGAACCAACCTCCCCCCGAAAAAAATCACAAATTTTCTTTGGATGTAGGACTATATCATCATGATAAACACCATCGCAACGACACAATCGCTATGCATGAAACACATTGTCAGCTAAGAATACTTCACTCTTACCCTTCTCCTTGCATGAGGCTAAGCCCTGCCTCTCTACTTGCATAAGGCTAAGCATTGCCTTCTCTTTGCATGAGACTAAGCCCTATCTCAATCCTTGCATGAGACTAAGCCTGTCTCAATCCTTGCATGAGGCTAAGTCCTGCCTCTCTACTTGCATGAGGCTAAGACCTTCCTCTCTACTTGCATAAGGCTAAGAACTTCCTTCTCTTTGCATGAGACTAAGACCTATCTCAATCCTTGCATAAGGCTAAGCCCTGCCTCTCTATTTGCATGAGACTAAGACATGTCTCAATCCTTTCATGAGGCTAAGCCCTACCTCTCTACTTGCATGAGGCTAAGCACTCCCTTCTCTTTGCATGAGACTAAGTCGTGTCTCAATCATTTGTATGAGGCTAAGCCCTGCCTTCTTATTTGCATAAGGCTAATCGCTGCCTTCTCTTTACATGAGATTAAGCCCTGTCTCAAATCAATTGCATGAGGCTAAGCCCTGCCTCTCTACTTGCTTGAGGCTAAGCATTGTCTTCTCTCTGCACGAGACTAAGCCATGTCTCAAATCCTTGCATGAGGCTAAGCCCTACCTCTCTGTTTGCATAAGGCTAAGCATTGCCTTCTCTTTGCATGAGACTAAGCCCTGTCTCAAATCCTCGCACGAGACTAAGCACTCTCTCTCTTGAATTGTTCTCTTCTCTCGGGCTAAGCTCTGCCCTTAACTTCAAACAAGACTAAGCTTTGTCTTGTTGCCTCTAGCATTATGTCTATGCACCTCATGGGCTGAAATATAGCCAACTTGTCTGAAGGCGTCATAGTTTGAAGGCACCATCCTCATAGCCGAAAGACATCATGCCATGGTCTGAGGATCTCTCAAACTTGAACATCATTATTCAAAGGCGCCATGGTTCGGAGGCACCATTTTTATGGCCCGAGAACATCATTTCATGTCCTGCGAATCCCTTACTGCACAATTCATGGCCTGGGATATCATGGTCTAAGGACGTCATCCTCAATCGTCCAAAGACAGTTTGCATGTTTTGAAGGGAATTTGCATCATGTCTAAATCTAAGCAAATTTATATGTAAAATGCTTGCAGTACATCTTTTGATTTGCAGGTAGCCAAGTGAGTAACTGTTATCCCAACAGGAGAAATCCCGCTCCAGTTCCTTCAAATTATTTCAAACCTGACCGCTCAGTATAACTGTTTTACCTATTCGAAGCCATGTGTCCGTCCTTATGACAACCACATCGGTTCATTCCACCGGTGGATCCAGAACTACACACAGCCTGATTCCTGTAAAACCAGGGATATGTAGGCAGCTCGGAGACCAGAGTGCGGCCTATATCTCTCAAGTTGCTCTATTCGTTCAAAATTGGCCATCATATCTTTACCCGACAACTCTTTCATCCTTCCCAGGTAAAGAGGGGAAGTTGTTGATACCCAATTTTTTCCATATATATCTCAAACAAATACATATATACCTTCAAAATAGTGCATGAGCATCAACCAATATTTTTTCATAATTTTTCGTAATTTTAAAGGATTTTAATCAATTTATTCCAGCATTTTATTATCTAAATAATTACTAATTGCATCACAAATGATTTTATAATAATATTATACTTAATTTTATCATTTGTGTTTATATTAAGCTCTAACCATTTTATGCCTAATTATATTTGTACCTTTAGGCTATAATTGTAATAATTTTGCAATAATAGCACATATATGCATAATTACTTCATTTACACGGAAAATGAATTTTTTTTTATAATATTAAGTAATTATTTTAAATTATTTTCATATACAAATAACATTTTTCATCATTCATTAATTATTTTATCAATTTAAGTGGGTATTTAAAACCTAGCCCCTTTTGATAAAAAATTTCGGACCTACCCTGCCCAATACTAACCAGCCCAACACCCATTATCCTAACCCAATTACCCCAGACCCATACCCGTCCAAATTAAAACCCTCCTACCTAAAACTCTAATCCTGGTCGTTGATCTCAGAAGATCAACGACCCCCAATCAATCACCCTTCTTAATAGTACCAATTACCCCAAACACTAATTCATTTTTCCTCATCCGTCGTCTTCTGAGCCTCTCCTCTCCTCTCCTCTCCTCACCTCACCTCTTTCCCTCTCGAACCCTAACCTGCCGTCACATTTCCCCTTTGATTCATTGGATCCTCTCTCGATTCCCTGCCTTATTTGGCTTTACTTCTTTACTTGCTACCCGGTTTTGATGTTACTTGACTCATTTTCCTCAAATGGCAAGTGTATCACAAAGAGACTCGAACCAGATCTGGTTTGAAGTCTCTAATAACTTGACTATTTTCGTCTACGTTCATCCCAATACCTGTGAGTATGAATATTTTCGTATCTTTGTTTTTGGTTCATTCTGGTTCACTTTAATGTTATTATTTACCGGATCTGGCTATTTTTGGTTGAATCTGCTATTTACCCTAAACTTAGGGTTCAGATCCTTCCAGATCTGAAACGATTTTTATACTTGCTTTGGTATTTCTCCTTTAAAATTTCAGTACCTCTATCCTTATATATCATAGCCTTTTTCTATTATTATTTCTGACAGATCTTGTCTATTCTAGAATTAGGGTTTTGATTTTAACAGATTTTGCCAAAAATGGTTCAACCTTTAATGGTTTTCCTTTCTTGACCAATTTTACTTGCTTTAATTAGTTCCATCTATATGTCTTTGTATTTCTGCCTATTTTCTTAGAGTTCCGAATTATTTAATTGTTTCTTTTATTGTTTCTGCCTATTTTTCTTTAACTCTGGCATTAATTGCTAATTTTTTACCTACCCCGAAATTAGGGTTTCGAAACTAGTCTTTCCTTTTGTATAGTAATGGTATTTCCGTATTTGTTTGGTTTACCCGTTAGCCTTATTTATTACCTTATTTGATCTGGTACTTAATTACTGATTGATTCCCTAAATTAAGTATTACTATCCTAATTTTATGCTGATGTGTTCTGTTAATTGATTGAGCTCCGACTCAAATTGATTCCTTAGTTAGTGCAAGAGTGACTCATTACCTTATTTGTCTTCTTGATTCAATACTATTTAAACTCCTCCCTCACCCTTTTAGGAGGACTCGAATCTGCTATTCTAATAAAAACCTAAGTTCTATTTGTTCTCTCTTGTTCTGATTTCTGTACTAAGCGTATTATTTGGCCGGCTGAAAGTCAAGGCCAAATTATTCTGGACTTTAACTGCTATTGCACCTTTACTTGCTTTCTTGTCAACTGATATGCCCTAACCTTTGCAATTCCAATCTCTATGCTTTGTTTGACTAGCCTGTTTCAATTTCCTAGCATGATTCTGCCCCTTTCTATGACAATTTGATGATACTGTTAACCTAAGACTAAGTTATTTCAAATAATATGAATCCTCTCCTAAGATTAAGGTTTAGTCTATTTTCTTGCAAGGTACTTGTTGGTCCCAAACCGCACACGCAAGTATACGTGGTCGTAGAATGTAATATAATGTTAAATCGAATATCGAACCCACAGGGACTTGCGTAAACTACTTATTGAATCACTCTAATTGATATTTAATCGAGCCAAAACAAAATCCAAGAATATAACTAATTTATTCTGTGATTATATGAACTAATTATCAAGTAACAAGAATATTGTTGTGTATTCAATAGAGACAAATATTCCAGGGTTGTGATCAATTCACCATTCATATTGCATTCTAATTAACTCTCCCTTCCATATAATTCGCTCATGGTTGCTAATAAATCGATAATTGCTCTCGTAGCCTTCTCCCGAAGTACTACTCGCCTATTCTCAATAGATTAACGCCTATATTCCTATGAAATTAATCTATTAGAACGCACTAAGATTACGATGTTTAATTAAGCACGGTGACTAGGTATATTCCTATCCTAACCACAAATTCGCTCCCCTGAAGGGTTAAGATCGCGCTCTCTTCAATTCTTCTCTAATCTATATACGGCTTTCCCAAGCATAACATAGATAGTATATAGAACCAAATTGCTGGCCAAACAATTAAGCAATTAAATGCAGAATTGAAGAAACAACCATATATTGAGCGAATTAAAATCAAGGTTAAGTTAATATTGAATAACAATATTCATGGCTAAACCACAACCCCAGAACAATGGATTTTTATCCACTCATACTAGAATTAAACAATTGCACAAGTTTTTGCATCAATGGAAAATACTAGATTAAGATGAAGAAAACTGATAATCCTTTGCTTCTTCAATGATCTTGTGTGTATATTCTCTCCAAAAATGGCATCCTCTCCTCAAAGTTGTGTTTTTGGGTCTATTTATATGTTTGGGATAAACCCTAAATGTGTAGGAGACTTCTATTCCAACCGGAAAACACTTAAAACCCTTTAAAACTCGGAGTTGACTGGACCAGGCACCCAGGCGTTAAGCCTCAAACGCCTCCTTAACGCCTGGGCAGGCCTGGCATTAGGGGACTAATGCCTGGCTAACGCCAGGGTCACCCTGGCCTTAAGGGCCAAACGCCCCCTTAACGCCTGGGCATGCCTAGCTTTAGGGGCCAAACGCCCGGGTATTACCCGGGTCACTCCTTTTCGACTCTTGAGCGTATTTTTGACATTTATGCACCCATTTAGCTCGCTTCCATCTCCAATTCACCTACACATGAAATATACTCCATTATGCACATATAACGTGTATTTTTATCACAAAAGCACATAAAATATAAGGTATATAATGCTTAAAACTATGAATTCTAGCCACGCATCAGTACTGTAAACATGTGATCACTTGTCTGTTGCTTAACTCATATGTCATGTCTGTTTAATTCAAATGTTTTTGCCTAATTGCTTCTGTGTTTTAGCCATGACTGTTTAAATACTAGCATGAATACTTAGCTTAATCAGATGACAACTTGATTGAACTATGTGTTGAACATGAACCTTGTTTGCTTCTTGGTGCAGTTCTGCCTGCAACTCTGTGTTCTGAACTTTCTTTCTTCTGAAATTGAACTATTTTGAAATCTATCCCTTTTCCTTTATATACTGGTTTTAAAACCCCTACTCTTAGTCATTTAGGTTCTCAACCACTCCCAGTGTGACCACTGCCTAGGGTCCTTGAGACTCCTTTGAACTCTGACACATTGGGGTGGGTTTTCCAATCTTTTATGAGTTACCTTCTGAATGTGGTTCTAGTGTGAGCATTTCCCGGGGTCCCTGAGGCCCTTGGGAACTTTGACATACTGGAAGCCTCACTTTTAATGTGCATGTATGGATCATCACTATACTCCAAAGATGTTCTGTTGGAAGGCCTGGTTCCCAGGTTTATTATGGGCCTATGAAGGCTTCCTATAGTGTAATGGATACTATTATGTAATTTATTCATTCTGGGTTGTAATAATTTCTGTAATAACTGATTTAGGGTTGATTAGTGAAGCTGGGGGGTTTCCTTCTATTTTTGTTAAACTTGGGTAGAAATCCTGCCTATAGGTTTAATTATGTCGACCAAGTCATGTGATTGCTACTACTTGTTTAGAGATCCTGCCTATAGGAATTTCTTGATTGTTTAGTTATGTACTTTTACACTCGCATATTATAGATCCTGTTTATAGGCCTTTACGTTAATTCTGCATTAGAAATCCTGTCCTAGGATCCACACATTTTTTAAACCCCAACGTGCATTAGTGACCATGTCTACAGGTTTCTGTTTGTTTGAAATAATAACCTTTTCTGGCAATCCGCTTAAAATTTTTCCTACATACGATTAATAAATACCATGCTTATAGGAAATAAATATCAGTTCAAACCTAGAAATCATGCCTATAGGACTTAAACTAATAGATATCATGCCTATAGGGTGAAATCAATTCAAACTTAGAAATCCTGTCTATAGGAGTTTAAATCAATTCTGCAATTAGCAAGCATGCCTATAGGACTTAAAAGGAATAAAAACATGTCTTTATGAGTTAAAATCAGTAGTTAACTTAGAAACCATGTTATAGGTCTATAATAAACTCGTAGAAACCATGCCTATAATATTTCGTTAATTAGTTCTGAGTTCGACCAATTCTGGCTATCACTTAGGCAAATCTGTAAGGGTTGCTAATGATTCTGAGCCTAAAAATTGTGACAATTTGCTGCCTGGAAGTGCCCAGATTCATGCTTAATAAAATCAGTAGGCCAAAAAATAGGTCTCAATGATCGCTTTAATAAAACTATTTTTTTACGTTATGTTTCTGCTCATATAGATATCATGCCTATAGGATTCCAAAATTAACAAAGTATGCTAATTCATTTGCGTGCATTTGTTGCTTATGTGTGGAGGTCAATGTGAGCCCTTATGTAACGACCCGACCGGTCGTTTTGAGCTCTAGCGCGTCGTTCAGAAGTTTGACGTCATGAGCAGTTCCGTTTCAGGTATTATGACTTGTAGGTGTGGTCGGAATTGAATTTCGGGAAGTTTAGAGTCAATTTGGAAAGAAAATTCTCATTTCAGAAGCCTTAAGTTGGAGAAATTGACTAAGATTGGAATTTTGAGTAAACGACCTCTGAATCAGAATTTGAAGGTTCCTGCAGGTTCGTATGATGATTTTTGACTCGGTCATATGTCCGGATCGGGCTTTGGATAACCCGGAGCATTTCAACGCATATTGTGGAAGTCAGCATTTTACAAGAAATTTCCTAAGTTCGGCTTGAAGCGCATTTCAGTGATATTGATGTCCGTTTGGGATTTCAAGCCTGGAAATAGCTCCGTATGGAGATCCTGGAGTTGGGAGCGCGATCGAAAGTGAATTCAGATGTCCGTAGGTCATTTTGAACTGAAGATTTTTGAGAAATGCGACCGAAAGTGGAAATCTTGATATCAGGGTCGGAATGCAATTCTGGAAGTTGGAGCAGGTCCGTAATGTCGAATATTACTTGTGTGCAAATTTTGGGGTCAATCAGACGTGATTTGATAGGTTTCGGCATCGGATGTAGAAGTTAGAAATTTCAAAGTTCATCAAGTTGAATTTTAGTGCGATTCTTGATTTCGGCATTGTTTGATGTGATTCGAAGCCTCGAGCAAGTCCGTGTGAGGTTATGGGACTGAGTCGTGTGATTGGACGGGGTCCCGAGGGCCTCAGGTGTGTTTCGGGGTGGTTCCATGTTGTTTTCAAGTGTTTTGTGCTGTTGTGTTTCTAGTGTTTGGGGTTCAGTGCGATCGCAACCCTAGTGGTGCGATCGCGGAGAAAGAATTAGAGGGGCTGGAAATTTGGATTGTGCGATCGCACTTGGATGTATGCAATCGCACAGAGTAGGATTTTGGGGGCTGCTGCATTGGTCTATGCGATCGCAGATGTAGCTGTGCGATCGCACAGAGGGAGAATATGAGGCTTCAGGTTTTGGCTTGTGCGATCACACAGGGTGTTCTGGGAGGCTTCTGGGATTTTGCTTGTGCGGTCGCGGTTGATGTTGTGCGATCGCAAAGAAGGATGCCTGGGCAGTGTATTATTTTAAACGGGATTCTTGGCTCATTTCTCCCATTTTCTTTTGGTGTGGGGCGATTTTGAGGGGCTTCAAGAGAGGATTTTCTTCATGCATTGCTAGGTAAGCAATTTCTTTATTTTTTTAAGATAAATACAAGGTTATTACATGGAATTATACATGAAATATTGTGGAAAATTGGGAAATCTTAAAGAAAACCTAGAAATTTGTATTTGGATTTTAATCACGAATTTGAGCATGGAATTTAATGTAAAATGTATATTTGAACTAGTAATCCTATGGGTAGAATATATCTTCGAGAAATTTTGGATTTTCGCGCCCGTGGGCATTTTGGTCAATTCACTGAGCGGAGTTGGGAAATTATATAATTTGAATTTTTGCAAATATTAGAGTATACTTTCATTGGTTTGTCGTTATTTGGATAGTTTTGGGGCGTTGTGCGTCCATTGGAGTCGTCGGAAGGGCTTGGAAGCCAGTTATGGAATTTCGAAGCGAGGTGAGTCTCCTTTCTAACTTTGTGAGGGGGAATTGTCCCCCTAGGTGAACTAAATGAATACATGCTATTAACTGCGGGGGCTACGTACGCACGAGGTGACGGGAGTCCGTGCGTAGCTACTATTATGCCATGTCCGGGTAGTCTAGGACCCACTAGCATGCTTTACTTGTTGTACTGATGACCTTGTCAATAAAATATCATGTGATGCTTTCAATTAGTATCCAAATCTCTGAGAAGGATAGAGTTTACTTTTCTTAATCACCTAGAAGGAGAATTGATTCTTCCTTGGATAATTGTGTTTCGGATAAACCTATCGAGTTTGGAACCCTGTCGAAATTGGCAAGTAAATATCCAGAAAAGTTTTAAATATTATACTCATGTTTATTAAAAGGAGAATTTTATCACTTCATTGAACAACTAATTTTCTTGATAAAAATGTGGTTTATTGGTGTGAATATGTGTAACTTTGGGTGCCTGAGTCGCATGTATGATTCGCGAGCAGGATGACCCTGTATTTATGTATATTCATATGAGCACCTGAGTCGCAGGTATGATTCGCGAGCAGGTTAGCCTTATTATTATTATGTTGACCGCGTCGCATGATTGATTCGCGAGCGGGGAAAATAGATGCATCTATGGTTCGGGCCGTTCGACCCTCGGCAGTGCACAGTTTATGTTTATGTTGGTTCGGGCCGTCGACCCTCGGCATTGCTTGCGCATGATATTTACTGCGTATTTGCTGTGATTTATACATGTTTATCGGCCTAAGGAAGTTTTAATGGCCAGTTATGAGGAAGGAGAATTTATGTGTAAAATGTGAAATAAGTCTGATGTTTCTTATCCCGGATTATGATTTAAATTGTCAACTGAAATGACGAAGATTTAAAGTGTTAAATGTGGAAGGAGTTGATATTATTTATTCCTGATTTTAATAAATTGTCTATGACATTCATGCTTAGTGTCTCACTTGAATATACTAAATTGACCTCTAGCAAGTGTCTAATTCGACCGCTCGTCACTACCTCTTTGAGGTTAGGCGGGCGACTCACCGAGTACACGTTGTTTTCGTACTCATGCTACACTTGCTGTGCATTTTCATTGCACAGGTACTTTCATAGCGACGTGGCTGGTCTGGAGACTTAGGCGAGCTGCATCATCTGGAGGCGATCCACAGCTGACAGAGTCTCCCTCATATTGTATTTATTTTCATTTTAAATTCCTTGTCCAATTTGTATTTCGGACAAGCTTTGTAGTAATTGTAAAATTCTTAGAATTTGCTCATGCACTTGTGACACCGGGTTCTGGGATGTGTTTGGGATGTATTTAATAAAAATGGAATATTAAACTGTCGTATTTACTTAGCGGATTTTATTCAGTTATTATGTAATAAAGTGAAAGGTAATGATTTCAAAAATGCTAAAACAGGAAATAAATTTAACTTAACCATTTAATTGTTGGCTTGCCTGACAGTGATGTCTGGCGCCATCACGACTTTATGGATTTTGGGTCGTGACAACATGGTATCAGAGCACTAGGTTCCCGTAGGTCTCACGAGTCATGAGCAAGTCTAGTAGAGTCTTGTGGATCGGTATGGAGACGTATGTACTTATCTTCGAGAGGCTACAGGGCTGTTAGGAGTACTTCCCTTCTTGATTCCTCATCGTGCGATTTGATTCCTTTAAGGCTTATGCCTAAGTTTGTTCCTACTCAATCTTACGCGTCGCGAAGCGCTTGCCTTGAATCAGGAATTTGAGGAATTGATATGGTGCGAGATGTTTCCCATGTGTAGTTGGTTGGGGCTGTTTTTGTTGCCCTGCAGAAGAATATTATGTTGTTTCAGCTTGGTTTCTGTGTTTCTGAGAACTTTGAGGCATTTGGATTATGAATGGTCTGGTTGGGGTTGATAAAGTAGTAAGACTTGGTGTTTTCAAGTAAGGTGGAGTATTCACCTGTGACGTGTTATCGTCGTCCTTGATCGAATGGAATGTGTTAAGTTCATCAGTGCCATGGTTTCTTTAGGTGCATGGGGCCAGAGTATGGTGAAGAAGTATTGAAGAATGCGGTTAGCAGGGAATGATATTGAATTGAGGCTAGGCAGTGGTTCCATTTCTAGGAGGTCAGGTGTATGAAGCGAAAGTCGAGCAGTCGCAAAGTGGGGGAGTGGCAGCATAGTGGTGAATTAGAAGGTATTGTAGCGC
>ML410282.1:81192-93178 GCA_005239525.1 Nicotiana knightiana
TTGTCAATAAAATATCATGTGATGCTTTCAATTAGTATCTAAATCTCTGAGAAGGATAGAGTTTACTTTTCTTAATCACCTAGAAGGAGAATTGATTCTTCCTTGGATAATTGTGTTTCGGATAAACATATCGATTTTGGAACCCTGTCGAAATCGGCAAGTAAATCTCCAGAAAAGTTTTAAATATTATACTCATGTTTATTAAAAGGAGAATTTTATCACTTCATTGAACAACTAATTTTCCTAATAAAAATGTAGTTTATTGGTGTGATTATGTGTAACTTTGGGTGCCTGAGTCGTATGTATGATTCGCGAGCAGGATGACCCTGTATTTATGTATATGCATATGAGCACCTGAGTCGCAGGTATGATTTGCGAGCAGGTTAGCCTTATTATTATTATGTTTACCACATCGCAAGACTGATTAGGGAGCGTTGAAAATAGATGCATCTATGGTTCGGGCCATTCGACCCTCGGCAGTGCACAGTTTATGTTTACGGTGGTTCAGGCCGTCGACCGTCGGCATTGCTTGCGCATGATATTTACTTCGTATTTGCTGTGATTTATACATGTTTATCGGCCTAAGGAAGTTTTAATGGCCAGTTATGAGGAAGAATATTTTATGTGTAAAATGTGAAATAAGTCTGATGTTTCTTATCCCGGATTATGATTTAAATTGTCAACTGAAATGATGAAGATTTAAAGTGTTAAATGTGGAAGGAGTTGATATTATTTATTCCTAATTTTAATAAATTGTCTATGACATTCATGCTTAGTGTCTCACTTGAATATACTAAATTGACCTCTAGCAAGTGTCTAATTCGACCTCTCGTCACTACCTCTCTGAGGCTAGGCGATCGACTCACTGAGTACACGTTGTTTTCGTACTCATGCTACACTCGCTGTGCATTTTCATTGCACAGGTACTTTCATAGCGATGTGGCTGGTCTGGAGACTTAGGCGAGCTGCATCATCTGGAGGCGATCCGCAGCTGACAGAGTCTCCCTCATATTGTATTTATTTCCATTTTAAATTCCTTGTCCAATTTGAATTTCGGACAAGCTTTGTAATATTGTGAAATTCTTAGAATTTGCTCATGTACTTGTGTCACCGGGTTCTGGGATGTGTTTGAATTTAACTGAATAAATGGAATAGTTACCTGTCATATTTATTTGATAAATTTTTATTCATTTTTATGACTTGTAAGTGAAAGGTAACAATTTTCGAAAAATGTTAAAACAGGAAATTATATCAACTAACTAATGATTGGCTTGTCTGACGGTGTTGTCCGGCGCCATCACGACCTTAATTGATTTCGGGTCGTGACACCTTATTTGTTTCTTTACATGAAAGTCCTATTTGTATTTTTTTTTGTCGCTAAGATTTCCCATTTTTAAGTAATATAGGCCAATCTAGAACCACCCTAAATAGAGGTCCTAATACCTCCAGGGCCACAGGTAAGGGACGGGTAGTGCATGCATAAGGAACGAGCTAGAAGCTATTAGAACGCTTAGGTAACAACTTAAATATAGTAATTGGGTAGTAAGGAGATGATAGCCCGAACGCTAATGTTATGAGTAACACCCCAACTTGGGGAAGTTACAAAGTATTTCATGGAATGATCCTATAGTCTAAAAAACCTAGGATCCCGCCCACCCTTTAATCCCGTTTATAGTAAGTTGTATTTTCCAAATTATTTTCCTCCCCTTTTAGACTAATTCGCTTAATTTAAGTTCGGTCGGGACCCACCGTTGTGGACCTCGAGGGGTGCCTAACACCTTTCCCCCAAGGTAAATTGAGCCCTTACCTGATCTCTGGTGATGCAAACTGGTTTATGAGTTAATTTCTCTAGGTGCCCTAACGCACCTTAATTCGTTAGGTGGCGACTCTTTCAATCCCTTACCCAATCCCAAAAAGAAGGAGTTGTCCCAGAAATGTCGAAACCCGATTTCGCGAGAAAAAAGGGGGCGCGACAGTTGTTGCTTTTTTATCTGGGAAAACTAAGACTTTGACTAGAAAATTCCCACAGATGGCGCCAAATTTTTTGACCAAAAATGTGTTAATCCCTGGTTAAACTAGTTAATGTTTTATCAAGATGGGACAATCCTAGTTAAAGCTAATAATTCTAGATCTATAACGAATGATGTGAACAACAGTATACTTGAAATGAGATGTGAATAATAAATGTGACAGATGTTATGCTATGTAGAAAGAGCAAGAAATAAATAACATTAAATGGAAATAAATATAAATAGAGGGGAAGATTCACCCAAGAACCCTAAAAGTACAAATAGAGAGAATATTCGATGAAATATTCTCTCTGTGAATCCCAATATAAAACTAGTCATTATTCCTAACCCTGCTGCTCGACCTCTACCTCGACCACGAACGGTTCTCAAGCTACTTGGAACATGAGGTTACTGATTGACCATGACCACGTTGCACTTTAATGATTTCCTCGATCTGATTTTGACCCATTCAGTGATTCCATTCTCTTAGCGAGGTTGTCATATGGTCGGCCTCGCTGAGCGAACATCCCCGGTCGTGCTTAAGAGATTCAGAAGGAGGAGATTGAGTGGGAAAGGAGTTTGTACGGGGTGGAAACATGGCGCTTCCAGAATCACGACTTGTTCTGACGTCATCTTAGGATGACATAATTGTTGTAGGCATCATCATTATGTGTCTTCCCAATGTGTCGCATCATTTTTTGTGCCTCTGTCATTTCGATTCCCGAGCAACTGATGGTTGGTGTTTCGATTTAGGTGCATTTTCTCTTATATATACCAGTAGGGAACCCCTTAATCCAAACTTTACACTCTTTCAGTTTCTAAGCTTTTGCTTTCCATCACTATTTTCTTCTTTCTGCATTCTAGTTTCATCTTGATGTTGGTTTTTGTGATCGATTTTTGCAATTCCTTATTTTCCTTGAGACCACATTCTCAATACCTTTGATTAACAGAAGATGGAAACCTCCTCTTATGTTTCTGATGTCTCGTCTGAACCAACACCACTCTCAATGAGGATGCTTCCTTACGAGGGCGATATTGTTGTCGTTGCCGACGATGATAGCTTTCCTACTGTGGACGAGATTATCCCTCGTAATGACAAAACTAGGTCAGATTTCTCGAAACCGGCAACGGAAGAGCCTGAATCAGTACTCTCTGAACTGGACGAGGCTGGTTTAGCCGAGCTAAGGTCAAGTACGGAATTCCTACCCATATCGACCTAGTTCCGGCAGGTAGAGACGTGGTTCAAGTCCACCGACTGGGGTATTGCCCCTTCTACGCATACTCGTTCCGCGTAGGCTACTCTCTTCATCTTCCTCCACTGTCGGAGGAGTTCTGCCGATACTACCAGATCTGCCCAGCCCAGCTTTCCCCGTATATCTACAAGATTTTCCTGATGCTGGCGAAATATGCTGAATTGGCCAACTTTGGGGTTTCACTTCATCACTTGCTACACCTCTCGCACCAAACTTCCTCAGAGGTATGATGTTTCATCTTTGCCATCTTGGGACCAAAGGTTTGGTCGTAAAGATGGACGATAGAGCCAACCGTCATTTTAATTTTCACTTCTTCTACGTCAAAACCAAACATGTGGTGGCGAATCCCAGTGGGTTCCCTGAAGTGTGGAATTTTGCTCGTAAGTACCTTTATCAACTGATCTCTCTCTTTGTTTCATTTAGTTTCGTCAACGATCTTACTGACCCTCTTTTCTTTTGTGCAGCCGAGAGGGAGCCTCCTACGTTGGTTGCCAATATCCGATATTGGGTGAGCCAGATTTTGCCCTACACGGTGGGGGTTTGCGAGTGGTCGGCGTTTCATAAAAAATAGTAAGCCTTCTGCCAGTGGTGAGTCTTCGATTTGGCCTTATTGATTATGCATCGATCATGATTTCCCTTCTTCCTATTTTTTTCTCCTTTATTCAAACTAAACGTCGTTGTATCAGGTCGGAAGCCTTCGACGAAGAAGAAATATCCTACCCCCGCCTTCTGCCAATCGGGTGTTTCAAAAGGATTGTTGCTCACTGCTGATGTAGGTGGTCCTACTCAGACAATGGCTCCCTCCACGGCTCCGGCTCCTCATGACCCTAGCCTCCATACAGCAACTCCGTCTGTGGGGGGTTCCGCCTCCTCCAGTTATGCACTTGGTGGATGAGTCATCGCCAAGTGGAGAGGAAGTAGCTCCGTTGATAAAGAGGCGGAGGATAGATTTCAGCGACAAGGTGACGGGGATCGAGAGGTCATCAGTAGGTGGTCCCGACCTGGCTACGGCAGTGTCTGAGGGTGGCATGACCTTGGGTATTGAGATTTATCCCCCTTCATAGAATGTGATCTTTGCCGACCTGCCTGAGGTCGATGAGCGGTGAAATGAGCGGGCCGTGGAGGTTGAGGTCGTTCCATCAAGTGATCCATCACCGTTGAGGCATGATGGCATTCCTTCTTCTGCCGAGATGAGGGGGAAGAACGTAGCCATGGACTGCGACGAGCCTGGTTCTGACATCGACCCTGAAGAGGTCAGGATATTCAATGAGGTATTTACCCGTGTGGAGGTGAGGACGGATGGGGATAACTGTAGCATAGTCATCCCCCTCGACCTGGATTTGTTGAAGTGCACGGAGAGCGTAGTCCCTGACTTGGGTCCACTGTGTTCTTATGCTGAGGCATCAACATTGCAGACGCTTGACGGACACCCTTTCGTTGGGTATATCGGGGATGGCCCTATGGATAAATATTCTAGATTTTTATCTTTGTGTCTTTTCTTTTTCTCCTCTATTTTCACTAACTCTTTTCTCCTGCTTTTCTTTGCTCAGACCCTCATTTTCGAGATCGATTGCGCTCGTCGAGAAGAGAGGAGAAGGGCTATTTTTAAGAGAATGGAGTCAAAGTACCGTGAGTACCGCTCCAAGCATCGTGCACTATGTCTCCTGCTCGGCACCGATGGTAGCTTCCAAGCTCTTAGAGACGAGTTGAAGCAAAAGGACGAAGTGCTAGTGAGCGTTATTTGGAGGTGCAGCGAGCTCGAGGGGTCGCTTAGGGCCAAGGAGGATGAGCTCGAGTTGAGCCGGGGGTTGCGGCGAAGTGTGCAAACCTTCAAACCAAACTGGCATCCCAGCAGGAAGAGCTTGATCAGAATGCTACCCAGTTCAATGCCCTGAACGACGAGTTGGTTGAGGCGACCGCAGAACTGGGCAAGGTCGATGAGGCCAGGAAGGCAGCTTTGGTCAAAGTGGCAGCGATGGAGGAGTCCGTCCATGTTCTTCAATCTGAACGGGAGCGTGAGGTTGAGGCGGCCACACTTAGGGAGGCCTGACCCGATGAGAAGATTGGCGGACTTGAGAGGGAGGTCTCCGATCTGAATGATAAGGTCGCCGCTCTCGAGGCCGAGAAGGCGCAACTGCTGGCTCGACCGTCCTCCTCTCATTCTTCCTCCTTCCCTGACGTGCCACGGGATTCTTATGAAAATTGGATCCATGCTGAGGCCCAGTTGGATATCTTTAGAGACTTGATGGCGGCTAACAGGGTCACTGCGGTTGAGTATGATGGTTCTCGTACTAAGGCGCGTGAAGCTTGAGTTGCCTGTGGCACCGAGGGCGAACGGCAGTGAGGATGAGCTGGATGGTATTGATCAGGACGCCTAGTATGATGATGAGTATCCAGACGATAGCGACGAAGACGGGGACGGTGTGGAGTAATATCTTGTACTTAGTTTTTGTCTTATCTTTTTTGTATGTCGGTATCTTTTTGGCCCTTTGTAATATACTTTTTTTGGAATGAAATGATTATAACCTTTTGTCGTATGTTATTTGGATCTTTTACTTTCCGTCGACCATTTTTCTTCAAATGATTGTTTTAGAGGGATTTTGTCGACATGTGCTACCTCGAATCATGGTCGAGTACATTTTTTAATGGATCTGGTTGAAGTCCCATGTATCCATAACTAACTCAAATGAAGTTAAACTGTAAATTGGACTCTAAGTTAGGTTGAGTTTGAGTTGAGTTTGAATGTGAGCGAATATACTCGTGATAAAATTTGAACAAGGTCGAATATGAGTTGATTCGAACGAGGTCAAATTTGAGTTGATTCGAACGAGGTCGAATATTACGTGTGATTAGTTCGAACGAGGTCAAATATGAGTTGATTTTAACGAGGTCGAATGTTACTCGATTCGAACAAGGTCGAATGTTACTCGATTTGAACGAGGTCGAATGTTACTCGTGATTAATTCTAACGAGTACGATTATGAGTTAATTCAAACGAGGTCGAATATGAGTTGATCCAAACGAGGTTGAATGTTACTTCCTGGACTGGTGTAATGTTTGAACTCGGTGGACATATGTGAAAACCGAGCGTGTGCATACTTTGTTTTGTTTATACATACATTGGAGAAGCTTACATGTTTTTGCTCTGCTTATACATACATTAGAGAAGTCCCAGTCTATCTAGACCCTTCATTGGTCGACCTGGAGAAGTAGTTGAGAGGTCGAGCGATGAACTTATACTTAACTTCGAGATGTCCTCTCCATCGCCTGGTTAAAAACCTCCCCGAGAAAACCCAATTGGGACAAAACTCAGGTGAGGGAAAAAGAGTATGACATGGAGGACGTATGTCCTTAGAAGTTGAAGTATTTGAGATGGGCGATGTTCTAATTGTTTGGTAGTATCTTTCCCTCCATGCTTTCTAGTTGGAACGACCCTTTGCTTACTGCCGCCGTGATTTTGTATGGGTCGTCCCAATTGGTCCCCAATTTTCCTTCTCTGCCTGTTGTTTTTGGGCTATCATTCTTACGTAGGCCATGTCTCTTCGTTCTTTGTCCTCGTCTAGGTCTTGCCTTCTGTTTTCATCGTTGATAGGTCCACTTTCATTTGAATATCTTAGACTCGATTATTCGACCTCGACCGGTATCACTGCATCAGTCTCATAGACTAGTGAGTATGGTGTTTCCCCTATGCTTGTCTTTGGAGTAGTGCGGTATGCCCATAACACTTCCGGCAGCAACTCCGGCCACAGTATCTTGGCGTTTTCGAGCTTCTTCTTCATGAGATTCAATATCGACTTGTCAGAGGACTCCGCTTGTCTGTTGCCGGCGGGATGATATGGCGTGGAGAGTTTCCTTTTGATGTGCCATTCTTCAAAGAACTCTGTGACCTTCTTTCCTGTGAATTGGGGTCCGTTGTCGTAGTTGATTTCTTTGGGAATGCCGAAGCGGTATACGATGTTCCTACATATAAAGGAGATCACTTCTTATTCGCATATTTGAGCGAACGCACCTACTTCCACCCATTTAGAAAAATAGTTAGTTAAAACTAAAAGAAATCGCACATTGACTCGTCCTGCCGAGAGGGGGTCTACGATATCCATTCCGTATTTGATGAAGGGCCAGGGCGAGGTGACAGAGTAGAGGTGCTCGCCCGCTTGGTGGATTGTGGGGGCATATTTTTGGCACGGTTCACATTTTTTAACAAAATCAGCTGCCTCCTTTTTCATTGTGAGCCAGTAGTATCCTGATCGTATGATGCATCTGACTAAGGCTCGATTATCGGTGTGAGCCCCATAGTGACCTTCATGGACCTCTTCTAGGACGCGTCGGGTCTGGTTTGGTCCTAAACATTTTTCTACAGGGCCTCCATACGTCATTTTGTATAGGTCATTATTGATGATCTTATACCTTGTTGCTTGCATTCAAAGATTTCTGGCTTCTTTTTTGTCGTTTGGAAGCACGTCGTCCTACAGATATGCGACAATACGATTGCGCCAGTCCCAAGTTAGGTTAATAGTGCATACCTCAATTTTGTCGATTGATGAGTGGAGGAGAGTAACCATGTTCCTTTATCCAGTTAGGCTTTTAGTGGTTTTCGCCAATTTGGCGAGACCGTCCGCCTCGATGTTATGCGCCCAAGGTATTTGGTCGAGCTGGCATTCGTTGAACTCAGGTATTAGTTTGCAGATCTCGACCTGGTATTTCTGCAACCTTTGTTATTTCATTTGAAAAGTCCCTGTGACTTGATTGACGATGATTTGTGAGTCACATCGTAGGACTACTTGTCGTGCTCCATACTTAAGTGCCAATTTTAACCATGCAATCACGGCCTTATACTCGACCTCATTGTTAGTCATATCGAGGCACCGTATGGACTGACGAATTATCTCGCCTGTTGGGACCTCGAGTACGAGTCCCGGTCCAGATCCTGACATGTTAGAGGCGCCATCGGTGTACAGAATCCATAGGTCGTGTATCTTGGGGGAAGTAACGCGGCTTCCTGTTCGACTTCGGGCATTATTTTTGCGCTGAAGGCATCGACGAAGGCAAGTACTTGCGACTTTATCGCCTTTCGCAACGGATAGGTTATATCGTGCTCGCTCAATTCTATTGCCCATTTGGCCAACCTACCCGACAGCTCGGGTTTATGCAAGATACTCCATACAGGAAAAGTCATGACCACCGAGATGGGATGGCACTGGAAATAGGTTCTAAACTTTCATGAAGCTATGACCAGAGCTAGGGCCAGCTTCTCGAGGTGGGGGTACCTTGTTTCAGCATCGAGCAAAGTCTTGCTAATTTAGTAGATTGGATATTGCGTACCTTTATTTTCTCGGACCAAGACTGCACTTACTGCAATGTCGGACACATCCAGGTAGATATGAGGCGTTCTTCGGGTTCAGCCTTAGCAAGCAGCGGGGGAGAGGACATATATGCTTTTAGTTCCTTTAGGGCGTCGATGCACTCGGAATCCATTGGAGTCCCTTATCTTTTTTGAGTACGCCAAAAAATTTGTGGCACCTATCAGAGGACCGTGAAATGAACCTCGACAGGGCGGCTATACGGCCAATCAGCTTCTGCACCTACTTTTTGCTGGTCAAGTTCTATGGTATCCCCTTTATGGCTTTAATCTGGTCAGGGTTGACTTCAATTTCTCGTTTCAACACTAAGAAGCCGAGGAACTTTCCTGAGGTTACACCGAAGGCGTATTTTTTGGGGTTCAACTTCATGTCGTACCGCTAAGTATGTCGAAGACTTCCCTCAAGTGGTCAATGTGGTCTTACTTTCTTTTCGACTTGACCAGCATGTCGTCTATATATACTTCCTTGGTTTTGCCGAGCTGCTCTTTTAACATTGTCACGCCTCCTTTTTCCACTACCCCGTATTAATAAAGGGTAATAAGGGAGTTTTTCCAATTAAAGTGACATTATTCAGATTAGGGATTTATTTTAGTTTTCGGAGTCGCCACCCGGATTTTTACGGTGTTCCGGGACACCATTTATTTATTGAAATCCCAAACAGAGGAAATTTTGACTCTGTTTTAATTTGTCTGCGCACCAGAAATCCGAGTAAGGAATTCTNAATTTTAGCCTTTTTCACTTTTTAACCGCTTTTAATATTTATGGAATTATTTTAATACAAGTCACAATGTCGCGCACTTGTTATTTTTGGACACATTGTAAATGCGCCACATGAAATGCACCCGCAATTTACAACATGTTGATTTTTTATTATTGTTTTGAGTTAGAGTCGGGGACATGAGTTGCCACACCCGAGTGTAGATTATATAGTCATGACTATGGTCATGACGATTAAATATGCTTATTTGAGGCGATATTCAATTATCTTCTAAGTCTTGGGATTTTTTATCTAAAAGAGGTATTTTTAGCTTATGGGATATGTATATAAATAATTTTTGATATTTATGGATTTATCTTGGGACAAGTCACGATGGCGTGCACTTGTTGTTTTGGTACAAGTTGTGCGTCGCATCACATGAAATGTGCCCGCGATTCGTGACGTGTTTATTTTAATCTTTGAAGTTATGGTCAGGTCACATGAAATGCACACCCGATTTTTGGGGTTACGTATCATGACTATGCCACGGGAACCGTACCCATAGTCACGATGATTTATTAATCGCACCTAGAGCAGACTACGATGTTTATGAATTATTTGATTTTTTGTAGGCTTGAGATTATTAAAGGTCACACATTATGGAGAAGGAATTGTTGGAGTCAAAACTTGATTCATTCATAGTGACTAAAGAGCTAGGTACAATTAATTCGCGTCAAGAGTTTAAGATGATTGCCATGACAAATCAAGCAAATTGTTTAGCATGAAACACATTGCTCACATGACACTAATATTTAGCCAAAGTTCAAAATTCATCCATATTCACAAATGATCAACTCATTAAATGCTATGGTCACATAAGGAAAATCTGAGCAGATTTGTAGCCATTAACTAAGGATTTGGATTGTCCCCAAGCTTAAAACGAGAAAAATGACTAAAATGATTAACCAATTCTGAATAATAAAACTTTGTCAACAAAAACTCCACTAACTCCCCAAAAACAGTCGCAAACTTCGAATAACTAAACGAATCAAAATAGCTATCAACTTTCCAGTCACTGACCAGCATGCTCAAACAGAAATTCGAGTTAAGCCTAAAACATCAGTAATTTTCCTTATTCTTGTGATCGTATCCTGTTGCAGTAATCACCACAATCTACAGGTACAAAGATACCCATCTATAGCAGATAACTGATTCTAACTTCACATACAACTCAACCCAAAAAAAAAAAGAATAAAAAAACATATTGATTTTCCAAGTACCATTACAGATCTAAGGATTAAATAGTTAAGCAAAACTATCAGTTTCAGCATTATGGACCTCGTTTGAAAGATAAATTTAGTCATCTCGCCACATTTCAAGTCAAATAAATAACACGTGTTTATGCTGAAGCAGGTTGAAACAGAAAATTCCAATCAACGTAGAATGAGCATCGGAATCAAGCATGACTTCATATTAAGCCCAAATCTGAAAAATACAAGCTTAAGGGAGGCGTACCTAATGGTGTGAAGATTGGATTTAAACCAAATAAGGGCAAAGAAACACAACTGGTCGAAGCTCAGCAACATAAATCCGACGGGAAATCAGCAACAACAAACAACAAATCTGAACCTCTACAGCTTACGAAAATCCAGGGAGGAGAGAAATTGAGTTTTGAAATCAATGCTCTTCAAATCTTTAAAGGTCCCAGATTCCTTCATGTTTTTTCTTAAGCCTCATGATTTTTAGATCTTCGTTTAAATTTCCTAGCCTTTGTTTCAGTTGGCTGGACCTAGGAGCGTCACCGGAGACCCATCAAGAAAAGACAACAGAAGGGAGAGTAAAAGGAGCCGCCGGCTACGATGAGCTAGTGACACGCCGGCGACTGGTTGTTCGAAATTTGGGTGAGAGGAAGAGGGAGAGAGGTGAACGTTGTTGTTAGGGGAAGGAGACAGCCATCGCTCAAGGGGTCTGCTGGTTTGTCGGAGATGGAGATGGAGCGGTAGGGGAAGGCTGCCTGGTTTGGGGAGGTGAGAGTTGAGAAGAAGAAGGAAAAGGGGGGTGCGGCGGTAGGAAGGGGAGCAAGAAGACAGGGGAGAGAATGACGGCGGGGGTGCGGCGGTAGGAAGGGGAGCAAGAAGACAGGGGAGAGAATGACGGCTCCACCAGGGTCTTTTCAGATGGGGGGGTGGCCTGATTCTCCTTTTCCGGCGGCCAGATGGGTGAGAGGGGAGGGGTCGGCGGCTGCTAGGGTTAGGAAGATTGGGGGGGTCCGATCTCTCTTTAGGTCATATTTTTGGGTTTAGGTTTATAGGTGAGGGGATGGGTATTGTCCGGACCGGGTCGGGTAGGTGGGCTTTGGGTTCTGGACCGGGTTCCTTTTGGGCTGGGCGGATTTTGGTAAAGAATTGGGCCTGATTGCTGGCCCAAGTCCAGTTTTAACCTTAACAACCTTCTCTTCTTTTTATGCTTTTGCAGAATTAGCCACTTTAGACTCAAATTTAATTTAAATCTATTTCGTGGCTAGCCTATGCATTTATTTTATA
This sequence comes from Nicotiana knightiana, assembly GCA_005239525.1. Taxonomy (NCBI): domain Eukaryota; kingdom Viridiplantae; phylum Streptophyta; class Magnoliopsida; order Solanales; family Solanaceae; genus Nicotiana; species Nicotiana knightiana. The sequence continues at coordinate 93,055 of ML410282.1, forward strand.
TAATGACGGACTAGTGCAACTAATTAATTAATTAACCTATGAATGTAATTTTTGATTTTTAGAAGTGTCACGCCCCAAACTAGGGGAGGCACGACTGGCACTCGATACTGTATTCGATCGAGTT
>ML410286.1:0-64868 GCA_005239525.1 Nicotiana knightiana
AAAATTTAGTCAATATTATTTAAATTATTTTTTTTGCATGAAGATATAGGCAAATTTAAGCCCGGTGAAAGTGGATCTGTTCAAACACTATATGTGCACTTAGACAGGTAGTTATTTTCTGCAATTCAATTACAAGTTGTTTTGTTTTGCCTAATGTGTGTTTTGTATCAGTTGTATTTATGTATATATTTTCCTTGATTTTGCAGATATCATCTGATGCATCGTAACTTCTTCCAAATCCTAAAACAAGGAAGATTTCCATTTCTCCTAATGTTATGAGGGACACAATTGATATTCCAAACTTCAACATATGTTCATTTTCAATGGGTAGTACATAAGGGACTATCGAATTTTCCCCTGCTGCTGAACAGCAGTAGTTAGCTGTGATGGAACAGCAGGAAGAGCAACCAAAAAGAAAATCAGTTAAAAAAGAGAAAAGGATTCGTCTGGAGAGTATTTGGTTGAAATCTCCTTATGTTGTTCCTAAACAAAAGCGAAAGGGGCAAGATTGGAAAGAAGGAAAGACTGCACGAAGGTGTCCCTTCCATTATGTTAGTCGAGACAGTGGAATTATTGGAAAATTTGATGACTGGCTGAAGAAGGATGATAGTCAATATAATTCCAATCCATTCAGATTAGCTAGAATGCCCATTCCAAAGTCGTTCTTTACCGAGCTTGTGGATGCTAACTCTGATNAACTGTATTTCTCAAAATCTCAGGCTATTTTTATAGTATATAAAGCAGGACATAACTTCAGCTTATTTTTAGTGCTGAAGTTTAACATCTAAAACTAGAACTTCAGCTTGTTTGTGTTGAAGTTTTGGAAAATGAATTAAACAACTTCAGCTTGTTTATGCCGAAGTTTTGAAAAATAAAGTAAACAACTTCAGCATTGCGGTCTCTATTTTTTTTGTCTAAACTTTTTAAATCAAACTTGCTGTAGCTTTTTTAGATTATTTCCTAAAACTTAAAGCTCAATATGCTTAAGTTTTTGTCATGCAGTTTGTAGTTTCTAGTTGTAATGCATTTTCTCAAAATTTTCATATTTATATGCTCAATTCATACTTATAATTTTCTTTTGTTGTTGTTCTATTGCAGCATATTGAAGTGGGCATATATTTCTTGCGGAAAAAATATTGCTATCACCTTCCAAATTATTCAAAATCAAGATGTGCAATAACTGATTTACTTTTTGATCAGTACATGACTAAGCTAGGTACTGTTCACCCTACAGATGACGAAAAGAAAAAAAAATTTAAAAAGAAGGGAAAAGTCAAAAAGTAAATAAAAAAGAAAGAGGACATCTAAAGAAGAAGAGGAAGTGATGTTTCAGGAACTTATAGAGTATACTCGGTTTGAAGATCAATCAACTGGTGAAATTGTGATCAACTATGTAAGAGGCACTGACCTCTCATGTGAGATCTCATGGGCAGGTGCTGAAAAAGTATTTTTTCTATTTCGACTTCCGCCAACAGGGAATCAGACATCAACGTACTATTTTTTTGGAATTCTGAGCTTTAAAGAGAAGATTATATATGTGTATGATTCCTTAAAAAATCAACCATATGATAGTGCGGTTAAACATGTCGAAATTTATGCCCGGTTGATCCCACACTGCCTCAAATGCTTGGACTTTGCATCACACAATAAGAGTTGGGCAGAAAATAGTGTGGATAAATTTCAAATTATGTGGATGAAGACACCCCTGCAGGGTAACAAGTACGTGTTTGGCATATCTTTTAACGATGCATCTTATGCTTATTATTTTTTATTCTTGTGTTAACTATTTTTCAATTCTTATTTTCACGTGTTTTTGTAGTGTTGATTGTGGTATATATACTCTTAAGTTCATGGACATGCGCTTGAATAGAGAAGATGTCTTTAATTTCGATCAAAGTCAGACTCTTACATTCAGGAGAGAATTGGCTGCAAATCTATGAGCTCATGCTATGTGGAAAAAGGAAAGCGACTATGATACTCCAGAAGAGAAATTAGGAGATGACTATGGAGAACATGAAGATACTCTGTGTGAATTTTTTCAATAGAGTATAAACTTGTAAATGAAAAATAATTTTTTTTATTTTTTTTAAAGGATATAAGTGAAATCTAATATATTTTATCATAAATTTTTAGTATATTTTTTATTAAATTCAGCATGCTAAAGTTTGTATTGTGCTGAAGTTTTTACAACCATTACTAAAAAACTTCAGCTTGTCGAGAGCTGAAGTTTTTACAAATGAACTGATTAACTTCAGCTTCTTGTGCTGAAGTTTTAGAAAAAGCTCATGACAAAACTATAGAATTAAGGACAAAACTAGGTGCTGAAGATTTTATAAATGAGCTAACTGACTTCAGTATCTTGTGCTGAAGTTTTTTCATAAAGCTCATGACGACTAAACTATAGAATCCGGGGATAAAAACTTCAGCACAATGGTAGCTGAGGTATTTAAAAATGAACTAATTTGCTTCAGCATCTTGTGCTGAAGTTTTTCATAAAGCTCATGAAGACTAAACAAACTTCAGCACATTTTGTGTTGAAGTCTTTACAAATGAACTAACTTAGTTCAGCATCTTGTGTTGAGTTTTTTCATAAAGCTCATGAAGACTAAATTATCAAATACAGTGATAAAAACTTCAACACATTACGTGCTGAAGTGTTTACGAATGAACTAATTTATTTCAGCATAAAATGCTGAAGTTTTTCATAAAGCTCATGACGACTAAAGTTCAGCATATTCTTGTGCTGAAGTTTTAAAAAAAGATCATGACAAAACTATACAATTAAGGACAAATCTTCAACATATGCGGTGCTGAAGATTTTACAAATGAACTAATTGACTTCAGCATCTTGTGCTGAAGTTTTTCATAAAGATGTATTTTTTTTTAACTTGATACTTATATTTTTTACATTTACTAGTTTCACCTACCACCTACTTATCTTATAACATTCAATTTCTCTGAACGTAAAGCATTAAACAGACCTGAAAATTTATTTTTACATTTATAGATATTAAATTGATTAGGTGCACTCTTTGGCTATATAAACTATCGAATCCAGGGATAAAAACTTCAGCACAATAGTAATGAAGGAGACATGCTGAAATTTCATGTGTGAAGGAGACTTGCCACAGATTGTGGTGCATGACAAACTTGAGTTCTGGGATATTTGTGATGCACCACAAACTGTGGCCAGTCTCCTTCACACATGAAATTTCTGGACATCTCCTTCATTATCTTTGCTTTCACAACATGTTACTATTGCCCCTGCTGTAGCAAGTAGTAATACAGTGGCCGCAATTGTGGATCATAGTTTACTAAAAAATGTTAATCCTTATGATGAGAGTACCACCTCACTTGTCAACCGGTATCTTTCTATGCCAAGGACAACGATAGCAACGACAGTCGTTTGCTAGTGCTTCCAACTATGCGGGTGCTATCGTTGCCCTTGGCATAGAAAGATACCGGTTCATAAGTGAGGTGGTACTCTGATCATAAAGATTAACATTTTTTAGTAAACTATGATCCACAGTTGCGGCCACTGTATTACTACTTGCTACAGCAGGGGCAACAGTAACAGGTTGTGAAAGTAAAGATAATGAAGACGTCCTGAAATTTCATGTGTGAAGGAGACTTGCCACAGATTGTGGTGCATGACAAACTCGAGTTCTGGGATATTTGTGATGCACCACAAACTGTGGCCAGTCTCCTTCACACATGAAATTTCTGGACGTCTTCTTCATTATCTTTGCTTCCCACAAATTTCTAGATGCACACCATTTAAGCATGTCTTTGTGATCATGGAAAGTGGAAACAAGATAGAAATTATGAAAGTCCAGAAGGGCAAGAAGGACATGACTATGGAGAATATAAAGAGACTTTGTGTGAATTTCTTTGAATAGAGAATAACTTGTAACTGGAAAATATTTTTATTTTTATTTTTTTTCAAGGATGTAAGTGAAAACGAAATTTGGATTTTGGGAATATACATTAATTTGTGTGAATTATGTGTTCTCTATCTTTTAAATTTTTCTTCTATTCAGATTATCAAATTAGAGAGTACCGAACTTCTTACAAATGAACTAATTTCATAAAGCTCATGACGACTAAACTATCGACTCCATGGATAAAATCTTCAGTACATTACATGTTGAAGTGTTTACAAATGAACTATTTTTCATAAAGCTCATAACAACTAAACTATCGAATCCAGGTAGTAAAACTTCAGCACAATGGTAACTGAAGTATTTAAAAATGAAATAACTTAGTTCAACATCTTTTGGTGAAGTTTTTCATAAAGCTCATGACGACTAAACTATCGAATCCAGGTACTAAAACTTCAGCACAATTGTAGCTGAAGTATTTAAAAATAAACTAATTTACTTCAGCATCTTGTGTTGACGTTTTTCATAAATCTCATGACGACTAAACTATAGAATACAATTCAGCACCTAGGATGCTGAAGTATTTACAAATGAACTAATTTATTTAAGTATCTTGTGCTGAAGTTTTTCATAAAGCAGATTCATAATTTAAATTCTATGAGTTCATATTTATTATTTATTTCTATTTTAGATCCTTTTTACGCATAAATTTATGTTATAATCGAAAATATTAGGTTCATATGAAACATGGACCGCTACGCTCGATTCGCCCTGCATGTTGCATGACACATCGTGATGTCCTTATTTATTAAAAATGTTACGTGTAGGACAGTTAGTTTTTTCTCCATTTGTAACTTTTTTAATTGCTAATTTACTTCAGCATCTTGTGCTGAAGTTTTTCATAAATCTCATGACGACTAAACTATAGAATACAGTTCAGCACCTAGGATGTTGAAGTATTTACAAATGAACTAATTTATTTCAGTATCTTGTGCTGAAGTTTTTCATAAAGCTCATGACGACTAAATTATAGAATCCAATAATAAAAACTTCAGCACATAATGTGTTGATGTGTTTAAAGATGAACTAACTTAGTTCAGCATAAAATGTTGAAGTTTTTCATAAAGATCATGACGACTAAACTTCAGCATATTTTTTTTAAATTGATACTTATCTTTTTAACATTTACTAGCTAGTTTTTTATCACCTACTTATCGTACATTTATATTTATTGTCTAAAAATTTATAAGGTTGAAGTTATTTTATTACTGTACAAATACTGTGGACAGACTGAAGTAACATTTACCACTTACTTGTTTTACCACCTACTTATCTTTTTACATTGAATTTCTCTGAATGTAAAACAGTAAAACAGATGAAAAGTTACTTTTACATTTATTGATAATAAATTGATTAGGTGCACTCTTTGGCTATATTAATAATCTCTTCACTTGAAAAATTTCATAGTTATCCTTAGACTTCTATCATATTTCTTTAAATTTATATTCATCCTTAGTCTTTCATCTTTTTTTAAAAGAAAGAATGTCTGTTGCAAGTGGAAGTAGGAAGCTTTAAATGGAAGAAATTTTGCAGAAGTGGGATAGTTTGAAGTCTGATTGGAACAATAACGTACCAATGTGTAACCTTATGCAAAAGTGGGATCAAATAAAGGCTGATTGGGAAAGAATCAGACCAAAGTTTATTGTCGATGAATTATTCCAGCACAGGATTAACCTTGAACGTAGTTGTCAAGGTTATCCAAGCTCATTTGAGAAGGTTGTCCAGCAGAAGAAAAGAATGTGTCATGTCTCCTATTTTCTAGTCATGGAGATATTCATTCCCCTGGGAGATATTCGAACCTTAGATGACTCTCCATCAATAGCACATACTCCTCTTCATTCCCTTATGTCTGATGTCTATAATTTTCTAGTCATGTCTGATGTAAAAACCCCTAACTTTTTACATCAGAATGACATATCTTGATTTCTACCACAAACAGCAAAAGCTTCCATCTTGTGAAGCAATAGTTGGTACTGGGAGTGATCAAAATATGTTCGTCCATAGTAAAGTTTTGTCAGAAACAACATTTGTGTAGCAAAAAAGGGGATATAGCTTTTCTGGTAAACTAGAATATAACTCCAGGGCGAAATAGATGATCCTCCTTGTTGTTGTTGTTGTTGTTGTTGTTGTTGTTGTTGTTGATGGTAATTGCTAGTTAAAATAAAATGAATTGTGTGAATAATGTCATCTCTGTCCTTTACATTTGCTGAAGTTTTTTCAAATGAACTAATTGACTATAGAATCCAGGGACAAAAAGTGCAGCATAGGATATTAAAAAACTATCGAATCAAGGGATAACAACTTCAGCACAGTGGTTGTTGAAGTATTAAAAAATGAACTAATTTACTTCAGCATTTTTCATAAAAGCTCATGACGACTAAGCTTCATCATTTTTTTTTAATTGATACTCATTTTTTTCGCATTTACTAGCCACTTTTTGTATTTTATCATCTACTTATCTTACATTTACATTTATTGCCTGAAAATTTATGAGGCTGAAGTTAAGTTTTGTAAAATTTATATTCATCCTTAGTTTTTTATATTTTTTTGAAGAAAGAATGTCTGGTGCAAGCGGAAGTAGGAAGCTTTCAATGGAAGAAATTATGCAGAAGTGGTTTGTACTTCAGCAATATATAAGAGAGTGCAAGAAATTTATTTTTACTATGTATATTGTTGTAGATATTCAAATTTACATTAAATTTATACAAAATTAGTTTCTAATTTGTATGGTGATGTACCATATATTGTTCTTAGATATAGATATTTTATGTGCTTAGGTCCATGCTGAATTAATATGTCAAAATTAAAGAAGTTAATTATGTATCTAGCTTGGTTCACTAAAGAAAACTTCAGAACTATAATAAAGATTTTCTACTAGTAGTTTATTTATAGAAAATTTTTATTCCGGCAAGGAAAATGATTTTGTTTTACTTGGCTAGTTTGGATAGATTAGTAAAAATAGTATATAAAAAAGCAGTACTGCAATAAACTGACGAGAAGGTTAAAAAAAGGAAAGTAAAAGGCTATTATCACTTGTCAGTTTGTTTAATTTTTCTGGAAATAATGTATACTATATAATTCCTTGTATAAAATTTGTTGAAACAATGAATGTGGACGGAAACATAGATTGCAGGAACATTGCGATTTCATTAGCTGAAAATCTATTGGGATCTTTTTAATTTTCCATGATTAAAGGGATACAATATGATCTGCTAATGATTAACCGAAAATTTTCAATTTTTTTCTATGTTAATATTTTAATATTAGAGCCGGTTTGGTAAAGGATTCTTAATTAAAGAGGAGAGGAGAGAAAAAAGGAAAAAAAATGGTAACGAAATCCCTTAATTTAAGGTACTAATAATAAATTGTATATAAATTGTAATCAATCCTAGTTTAGAACAAGTAATATACAAAATTAGGACAATTTTAATAAATAAGTTTCAAATATTGTATAGTAACGAAAAAACCCCTTCATTATTTCATTTCATCCTCATCCATGATCCGTCTAATCCGCTTAAGTTTTAATGGGTTTGAGCTGAAATAGTTTTGAAGATGGGCTGTTTTGGGCTAGTCCAAATTAACCCATCAAAAATCATCAGCCCAAATGAACCCATGATGATGTCCAACCTTGACTCATGGAAATTTTAAATCTTAAAGTTCTACTTTGACTCATGTTCTAGAAAATATTTTCTAGTTTTTTTATGTTTGATTAGTTTAAATGTTTGAAAAATATTTTTCTTTTTGTTTTTCTCCAGTTGGTGCAAAATATTTTTCGTTCAAAAGAAGGAAAAACTTTTTTCTAATTTTGTTACTCTTTTATTATTCTGATCTTTGTTATTATTATAAGATAAAAAACTATCAAATAAAATTTTAAATCCAAATCGAGGAAAGAAATCACTTGGCATGAATTGATATTTATTCCAAAACATAAGATAATTTTTATATATGATTGTTTAAAAGTTGAGAATATCGTAAAGATTTGGGTCAATTTGGACGGGTTGGGCTATAACCTATGTTTAGCCCGTCTTGACCAAATTTAAGCTAAATTATTTCCAAATTTAGAAAGGGATCATCCTTTTTGGAACGGACCGAAAAAGAAATAGGTTCACATAAATTGGAACGGATGGAGTAATATAATATACGGCACACAAGGGACTTGTACTTTCACCTTTCTTGCATTATCTGATTCATTATACTACTATACAGTGGCGGAGCCACCTTATAGAAAGGAGGAGGGGCGTACAAACCGAACCGAAAAACAGCACCAAATCGAAAAGTCAAACAAAATCGATTAAAAATCCGACTAGGTTTGGTTTGATTTGGTTTGATATTGAGTAAAAAAATCTGAACCAAACCGACATATAAATATATAATTTTTTATATATACTTTTAAGATTTATATAGAATTTTCTTTACAAAAATTTTAGAAGTCTTTAGGATTCTCTTATAGGATGTAATATTTAATAGAATATGAAGTCCTCCAATTTTATTAACCTTAAGTAATGGGTAATATGATTACTTTCTTATTATGTATTACTGAAATGCGTCAATCTCTTTGTTCTTCCATGTTCATATGTCAAGATTTACTAAATTCTTATATCTTTTTTTGAATTTGAAGTGATATTTCAACAATCTATAATTAAACGGAACATATCATTAATTAGGTATCATATTGATTTTTATGTTTTATTAGCAAATTCGTTTAACTTTGAAGTACACATCAAAGAAAACTTATTAACAAAATTCTCCCATAAAATTGTTTTAATAGATCTAATAATTTTTTTAATTTTTACTAAACATATATTTACTTATGAAAATTTTAACAAATTAAGATTTAAATAATATTCATGTAACAAAAAAATTCGAAAAACCCGACAAAATCGAACCAATCCAAACCGATGTAGTTGATTTGGTTCGTTTTAAACAAAATCGAACCAACCCGATCCATGTACACCCCTTGAAAGGAGTATCAAATGACACCTCTTAGCTGAAAAAATACACTATGTAAGTAGGTAAAAAAAAAATGCATATATACTATGTATTAACTCTTTTTAACTTTTTTGTATATTTATTTTTATATATTTTAACACTCTTTAATAAAAATTCTGGCTCCGCCGCTATTACCGTATACTTATGAGTTGCCAAGAATATGGCCATTAAAGTATAGGAAGGGGAACAGCAAGTGTAGCAGGGTTCAATCCCGTGGTTGTCTCGTGGTATCCTTGTACTTTCCCCCCTTTGTTGTTTGCTTGTGCTATACTATTACTGCCACGTAATAGACTGGAAAGAATCTGCTTTTGCAACTCATATGTGACAGAATGATTACGCATATAATGATGTAATAAAAGCTATATTTAAGCATAGCAAGGACTTAGACAAATTTGAAATTGAGGTTGACTTAAAGAGTAATTGAATGATGAAACATATTTTTATGGATGCATGGATGTAATAATAAATAGAAGTATACTCTGTTACTATTTTCCAAATAAATAAATGCATATATTAATTTAATTAAATGTTGAATAAATAAAAAATCAAACAATATATTCATAAAATATCTGAGAAAATTTTAACTTATAAGGTGTAAAAAGTAGTGTTTGATGAAGAATTCAAAAAAAGTTAGTGAAGGTTATGGTTGGTGATAGTTGTGATTGATGGAGTAGTTATCGAATGATAGTTGTACAGTGATGGCTGATTATGTTATGCACCGGTAGCAAAAAGTGAAGTTAGTTGATAACAGCGGCGGATGCACTCTCAAACGCGACACTGCTTCGTCGAAATTCTTTACTAAATATATTGTAACTTAATGCATTGATTTTATGCTTTATTTTGTTTTAATAGGTCAGAGTTATTATTTTGCAAATAACAACATTTTTTTTGCAAATATTTGAAAGAGAATATTTCTTGTCTAGAAGTATGATAATTGAAATTATTATTCTTGTACTTCTATAAATATTGACATCGATTACAAAAATTTTTGTTAGTGGCCGACTACATTATGCATTGGTAGCAAGAAGTGAAGATAGTTGATAATAGTAGCCGGTGGGGATATAGCTGGTGGCTTGCACTGCAAATGAGGTGGAGATGTTTGGGAATTGTGGTTGTGGTAATAGTTGGTGATTGATAGTGTTGGACATGTGATGAAAGATGATGTCACTTGACTAGTACGTTTTGGCGATTTTTTTCTAGTATATATGTATATACAGTAATAAGTAAATGCTAATATTGAGTGATAAATATAAAAACTGATACTACTTGTCATTATAGTAACTAATATATTTGATCACTTCTATAAGTATTAATATCGCTTACGAAACTCTACGTACACGATAAGTAATAGTAGTTGATGGAATCCAATAGAGAGATTTATTATCTTAGTGATTTAAACCTCTATATAAATTAATCAGATCTATTCAGAATTATAAATAATCGTAAAAGAAAAAAATTACATTTAATAAATTAAGATTCATATGTAAATTTCCATATAAGACAAACTAGCCTTGGTCACAAAATCCAACAACACGTATAGTCATCTTTCACGGGTCTGAAGCCGAAAGCAAACAATATAACTCACCCTTCCCGACGGTTATAACTTGTACCTAATGCCGGGACAAGTGTTTGAGAATTTTTTTAAGGAATAATAGCATGTTTGGTCAAGTTTCTAAAATCAGCTTATTCCGGTGAGAAGCAGTTTGTGTTTGGCTAATTAATTTAAAAAACACTTTTAAATAGTAATTAGTGTTTGGCCAAATTTTTAAAAACTGCTTCTAAATATATTTTTCTCAAAAGTAATTCCGAAAAGAAACTATTTTTTTTTGCTTCTCAAAAACTACTTCGACTTTTGCTCAAAAATACTTTTTTTCCACCAAAAATATTTTCGACAAAAAAAAAGCATTTTTGCCCAAAAGAAAGCATAAAAGTAGGCACGCGTCTATACAATGTGGACAAAAGTCAAATTTGTCATTGTCTATGTTTGTGGTTCTTTTCTTTTTTATGGATTGGTATTTTTTTTTGCCACAATATTTGTGCAGAAAAGAAAGCCAAAGAGCCGTGTGGATTCAATTGTGCCTTTTGTTTGCTAGATAAAATTAGAGAGATATGAGCACCAACCCAACTCACTCACCCCTTGCCATGATTTCTCTTCTGAAAAAGCCACCCCACTTCTTCTCTTTCTTCCCACTATAGAGAAACTCGATAAGCTACCTGGCTTCTTCTCCATCATTTCATTTCTCTTTTTTCAAGTAAAGAGATTAAAAAATACAGAGAACAACATATACACATACCCCATCTCGCCATACATATATGTAGGGGATGAACGTTTTCTAAATCTTGACTGCAAGAGATGGGGTTTCTTGGACATGATGCATCAAACCTTAAAGTCGTAGACTGTTTACTGAGGTTGTTTGTGATTCCCTTAAGTGTGGCCTCCATATGGCTGTCTGTCTCCAACCCGCAGGATAATAGCAGTTATGGGAGAATTGAATTCAGCAATCTAACGGGACTCAAGTGAGAAAATTGATTTGTATTTTCCCCTTTTTGATGCATATGTTGAAGTAACAATATATAATTTGGAACAGGTATATGGTTGGAATTAGTGCTGCATCAGGTGGATATGCTCTTCTTACTGCTATATCTTTGTGGGTCAGGTGTTTAATCACTAAAGCATGCTTCTTCTTTCTTTCTGATCAGGTTTTCACTTCCCTCTTTTTCTACACTTTGATTCTTGATTTAAATACTCTACTTTCTTATTTCCTGAAGAAATTGTGTGTCAAAAATAGATAAAATAAAATGGGGTTGTCATTTTTACTCTAATATAATTTTCTTTCCATATGGGTTTTGCACAGATTGTAGCATACATAATGGTTACATCGTTGGCTGCAATTGGGGAAATTCTTTACTTAGCCTATAATGGTGACCAGAAGGTGACATGGAGTGAAGCCTGCAGTTTTTATGGAAAATTCTGCAGTAGAATGAAGCTGGTTTTGGTTCTCCATGCCATCACACTTTGTTGTTTTCTTGTATTATCTGTGATCTCAGCTTATAGGGTCTTTAGCAGATTTCAGCCTCCTTTTGTTCCTAGTCAAGAGAATGAAGAAGAAAATGAAATGCATAAATGAACTCATTTCCCTGTTTCTACACTCAACTAGTGTTAATATTTCACATACATGGATCGCCGCTTGATCAGTCCAATTCAGTTCACATTATCTGATATTGTTTTTTTTCTTTTTTTTTGGTTTTCCACCCGTATTGGAGTCCGACTATATCTGGATTCGCGCCGGCGTAGGGTCCCATTCGGAGAGAAACGCTCCCTATCAAGGATTTTTCCGTACCTAGGGCTTGAACCCGAGACCTCTAGATAAGGGAAGTGCAGTCTCATCCACTGCACCACATGGTACATTATCTGATATTGTTGTTACCACTTGTGAGTGGCCAAAAGATTGAGGATTCTCCTTTGTGTTAATATATTATTAGTGTTTGATGAATAAAAGTGTTTGTCTTTAGATCTCTGTTTTATATGGTTGCTTCACTTGCCTGTTTGCATAATCCAATATAACATTACCACCAGATAATTTGTGGCACACAAAAAGGAAAAAGGAAAAAAAAATGATGAGCAGTCACAAGGAATGAAACTACAAGACAGAAAAAAATATTAATAATTGTATTTTCGATACTAATAGATTAATACCCAAAACATAACTTTTCGCCTTCTAGTAAGTAGTACTCCCTCCCGTCCAAATAAGTGATTATTAACAAATTTACCTTTTAACACTAATTAATAATAAAATTGATCATATTAATATTTATTATTTTTTTACGTAAATATTTCTAAAACATACTCTAATATTATTTACATTAAGGACAATGTAGGAAAAAAGATTAATTCATTCTTGAAATTTGAAAAAATCACTTATTTTGGATCGCAAAAAAAAAGGTAAAAAATTACTTGTTAGGAACCGGAGGGAATAACACACAATTAAAAAGGAAAACTAAAGTGAAACGGAATTATTTGAATATGAAATTCCACTTACTAAAATTAGAGTTCATACAAATTTAGTCCTTACTCTGAGTTAAACATTCCAAATGGTTGGAAAAATTCGACCATAAACTGTGGAAAATAATAAATTCTTTAAAGTAGCAGAAACAGTGATTTCAGTACAATGTGGAAATTATTCCAATTGTATCTGTATTATTTAATCGATCATATTTGACCTTTAATTAGTCAAAATGTACAATTATTATCCATGTAACTAATGGTGTTAAGCTGTGTTAAAAATACTCAACGAAACAATTATTTAAATAAAAGGTGAAGGAAATGCTATCAGTGCATTAGATAGAACATTACTGAGGTTGTGTAGCTAATTGGCAACGCATCAGATTCGTCAAACAGGACTTGTGTAAGCACGAAGCAGCGCCTTCATTTACTGATTATTTGCTAATTTTCTTCCTCTTTTAGTATGATGTCACCACTCCCTGGCAACACAAATTCATTGTTCATTCTTATGCTTGGTGACATGGTCCCTATACAACAGCCTCACATTCTAATATTTTTATTGTCTTTTGAGTATTAATTATTTTATGCTTAATATTATATTTTAATTATGTAGGAATAAAACGGTGTGAATATGAAGAAATTTGGAACAAAATTGAATAAAACACAATAGAAAAAAAAGAAAATTAAACGAATGAAAAATAAGGATACAAAGGGCGACGCCTTTTGGTGTTTGTCCCCCCGGAAGACAAAAGAAATAAGATATAGAATGCAAAGCAAAACGTAGGAAAGAATGAAATTACAAAACGTTACAGTTTTCAGCCGCAGGGCTAGCGCGACGCGATGCCCTCCGATGCTAGATGACGTAATTTTTTCTCACTTTATTCGGGACAAAGTTTTTCGACCCTACACACCCCTAACTCGTATAAAAAGAAGTCTAAACCTATTTTAAAAGAGGGGGGACATTTTTTATAGGAACTTTTGATCAAGGGAGAGCACGAAGCGGCTATGAACTATATAGTAAAGCTATGTAAGACACTTATTTCAAGCTCCCACACTTGAGGAACTCAGTTTTCTAGCAATAACAGATTTATAGGTTTTCTTTAAACAATATTGAATACTTTTATTAGGAAATAACTTTTTTCATATAAACGGAAAGAAAATTTTGTTACATTTTTGAATAAACCATCAATATCAGAATGATTGTTAGGGAATATATGAATAGTTGTGTTATTTTAGGATATACCTAGACACAAGAAGAGGAGAGGGTGAAATGTGTCGTATTCAATTTTCGCTTCCAAAGAACCTGGTTCTTTGACTAAACTATTTTGACACAAAATTCAAAGTCAAGTGCGAAAATATAAACAACACAATAATATTTACATGAAAAACTCCTTGCTCAAGGGAGTAACAAACCACGACCTATCCTCGTAGGATTTGCCTTTAAAACTGTACTAATCTCAAAGAGCAATTTTAGGTTACAACTCAATAACCAAGGGGACTAACTCCAGTAACTTACCCCTACAATTAATCCAATTATAGCTAAGCTTTAGGTTACAACTCTATAACCAAGGAGACTAACTCTATTACCTTTCCCCTACAATCAATTCAACTGTATCAATCCCTTTCTAAACTAAATCTAACTTAGAAAGCGAAAACAAACTTCAGAATTCGATCACCTACGTTTACACTTTTTGAAAGCAAAATAGATTACAATTAAGAACAATTGACTCAGCCTAAACAACTAAAGAACTTCAGCAGTTTTGTCTTCTGAACCTGGTTCTTCAGTTGAGCAGCTAGAATCTTTGAAGGATCCTTCTTTCTATGAATGTTATTTTCTTTGAATGATTATCTGTATTTCCGTACCATTAGCTTCAATAGTAGCAATGTGATGCTTTATATAGGCATGAGGTTTGACGAAATTCTTCTCCAATTTAGGCTCCAAAACCTAAAAGAAATCGGTTAGCGAAAAGAATCCTTTTAGGATTTGGCTTCCTTATTAACTTCCAGCTCCTCAAACCTTTTCCTTTAATGCAAGTACTTCCATAATTATTGAATTCTATTCCAACACGAATTCCTCCGGCTAATATTTTTCTTGTATCACACTAATTTAATTCTTTATGGAATTCAACTTCCATTAGGATTTGACATTCCTTAAAAGAGTCCTTCATATGCTTTTCCTTTCCATGCAGGTATTCCCATAATTAATTAATCCTTGTTGACCACGAATTATTTTGATTACTACCATATTTTCAGCCCACATAATAATTTCTTCAAAGAATTCAAATTGCAACAGAATTCCAACTCAACCGACTTGCACTGGGAATAAGCTTTCAGCTTATGATCAGCATTTTCAAGGGACCTGGCTCTATCGATATTTGCATAAAATATCTACAAATATGTATATCAGCACATCATATATCTTTATGAGATCTAGTTCGTTGTTAGTTGTTAGTTAATCATCAAAACATTTTAAGCACATATTCTTCAGATATCTGCTTCATAGGACCTGGTTCTTTCATTGACAACATAACGGACATATACACTAGTCCATTAGCATAGTAACCTGTTCGTGAAACCCTGGTTCTCAGATACGGTTTGTTAGTCATCAAAATATAATTTCATGCTCAACTCAATAAATTTTTCCTTTTTGATGATTACAAACCCATGTGCAAATCAGTTAGCAGCTTCCCTGATTATTCATCAATCTTCAACATAAGAACCAGTTTCATTTGCAACACTCTTCTTCAGCTGTCTATGTTTGCACAAGTGTAAGGGACTCACCCTTCATTCATCGCAACCCTATAGATGGCTAGGTATAATTCAATGCTAGAACCTACAGAAAAACTCAACGACTTATTAGTCAAAATTCTTAAGAACCAGTTTTCACTGATTGCACATACTTAACATTCCCTTTAGGCGTCATCAAAAAATAAAGCATTAGTAGAGTCAAAAGTGAGAATTGAGAAATATCAAACTCATGGCCACTCGGGCTACACTAACATGCACATAAATTAAGAACTCAAACATTAATCCCATGATATTATGCATCTTAAGAGACTCATCAAACCAAGAATACAAAAATTAATATATGTACCATATTATGCCCCTTAGACCTAAACCAAGAAAAGTAACAAGAACCTGCTTTAAATGCCACAAAAAGGAATGTAAAACCAGAAGAGTACAAAAGATAGTAATTCATAATAGGACTTGACGCGGAATGGACTTGGTTTGGACTTGTATAGGAAAGACTAAGGACTACGTTCACTGACTGGAAGCAGGTTATTTCTGCACAACATAAAAATTCTCATTCTATTCTTGCCATCTTACTTCTGTGAATCAGCACAATGCCTCCTCACCTGGTGGTTTAGCTTTTCTTTTCACAAACATGATATTAACTTCACCTCATGATTTCTTTTGATCTTTCTTGTTCCTTTGAGCTACCTTATTTTTCTCTTTCAAAGTAGAGGAACCTATTCTTTTTTATCTTGTTCATATATTTCAAGTTCTATAAGCACACATTAATCGGAACTTGCCCTTTATCTTATTCTCATACTCCATATCAGTGGAAATACCTTTATCGATGGAACTTGCAATTGTTCTGCTTTATTAGATAGAGGTAATTATCAATGCCATCTTCTTTGTTCACTTCTTATTTTTTATCTATCATTTATTGTCCTTCAAAAATTCATTCCAACTGAACCAAGGAACCAGTTTATAAGTGAGGATTTTAACCTATTATTTTCTCTCTCTTACTTGTGTTTTAGGCAAAAAATGCTTGAAGGTATTCCCAGAAACTAATGAAATATGCTTGCTTGTAGGAATTATTCAAAATGAGCCAAAGGAACCATAATCAACTCACAAAGGATTCAAAAGTTGAACAAAAATCAAGACTGGGAAAAGAGATCTAAAGCGCGGACCTCACAAATATTGTGTGGCTGCGAAAGCCAAGATGCAGCCGCGGTCATAATTACACGGTCTGCAAGAGGAAGATTCAAAGAGTGTGATTTTGAGCTAAAATATGAGCGCGGACCGCACCAGAAATGTGCAGCCGCAAAAGACCTTGTGCGATCGCGATTGAAATTACGTGGAACGCCATGACTGAGATTCAGAGAGCTGACAACTCAAGCAAAAGAGAGAAATGTGGACCATGCCAGAATTGTGCAACTTCGGAAGTCCCTTGTGCAGCCACGATCGAAATTATGCGGTCCGCAAGACGAAGAATCAGAGAGTTGATTTCAAGCCAAACTCAAGCAAGTGCGGACCGCATCACTTTTATGCGGCCGCATAATCTGGAGCGCGGCTGCACTTGGAATTATGCGGTCCGCGAAAGCTCAGCTCAACCCAGATCCAAAAGAGAAGAACGCGGAACACACTCAATATTATGCGCCCGCAAAAGCAAGAGTGCGGCCGCACAACCTCCGCAGGGGCATATTAGTCAGATATTTTCAGCTTAGTATAAATAAAAATTTTTGTCATTTTTAGGTTATGTTTGTGAGCATGTGATTCTTCACCTGCTAAATACTCCTATGAAATTCGAAATAAATTAATTTCATAGATTTTTTTTGAATTTCAGTGTTTATTTGTGAGTTATTTGCATTGCATGGGCATAGTTCATCTTTTATAAAAAAAATTATAAAGTGATAAATAACAATAAAACATTTTAAAACTTTCATTATTTGACATAATTGGGTTTTTGATAATTAGTTGCATAATTTAATCATTTTTTCTAAGAAAATTATGAAATTAGTTCTTTAAATAATTATGGGTACTAAACTAATGATTTTACTTTTAATTAACTCATTAATTAACATATAATTAAATGAAATTAGTTTAAGACTAATTAGTACAGTATTAGAGCTTGTTTAGGTGATTAATTAACCTAAGTATTAAAAAAAAAGGGGACTAAATTCGGACCTAGGCTTGAAATCACCCAGGCCCAATCTTCCTCTACTCCTACCCAGCCCAATAAACCCCTCAACCCGGCCTGACCCCCACTTAGTCCAAACGACACCGTTTAAGAGGTGTCAATCTTAGTCGTTGATCTTTCCAGATCCAACGGCTGAGAACTATCCAATCCCTAACTATATATATGTCCTAAGCTACCCCAATACCCTCATTTTACCCTAAGCCTAACACTTGCACACACCGTCTCTCTCGTCTGTCTCTCTAACCCCTCCCAGCCCCTCCATCTCCCACCTTGCTCCGCCGACCGAAAATCGTCCACTGGCGGAAGAGCTCCACCAAATAGCCCCAAACTTTAACCCTACAACCCTCTCCTCATCCTCAACCACCTCCCGTCCTTAGTTTTTCCTAAAAACCATCCGATTCCAACTTATTTCAAATCTGAGAATCCGAAAACCCTAATCCTTCCTCTTTTGACACCATCACCCTCTTTCCTCCTTCGTTTTCCTTTCTCTCATCTGCTTAACCCTATCAGTCATGATACCTTGCACTAATTCGTGCAAGGTTAACGAATCAACCACGAACCATCTGATTTCTCTTACGCTCCATAAAATCGGAGCATGTATGAAGATTTCTCATAATTTCGTCACAAGTATTCGATGTTAAGATGTCAAACGCAGTGACCTATGGACATTGGATCTTAGCCGATGGATCTTTCTCGTCAACGGTTGATTCTGGTCCTCGCACGCTCAGGTAAAAATCCTTCATCGATTCTCCCTCTGTTCTTTCTGATTTCACCTGATTATGCTCACATCATCAACTCATCATCATATTCCACTCACTAGTTTAAATCGGCTGAAAATCCTAAGGCATTGAATGCCACTATAAATAGGAGTTTCAATGTTCTCACCTAACAGACCTAACACAAGTATACAATAGCAATACATACTCAATTCACAAAAAAACTAGGTTCTAATTGGTTCTTCAATTTTTTCCCTCTTTCCGGTTCCGAGTTCTATCCAATGGTCATCGTCTAAGTCTTTGATTCCTAAAACGCTAAAAAATAGAGTATTCGTTTGGTTTGCTTCTCAAAGAGAGGTCAATGTACTTTGACCCTTCCTCTTTTTTTTTTATTTTTCAAACTCAAAATCATCTCTACACTGCTATTCTCTATTGATTGTTTCTGTCTGTGATGTATTGGTGTATATTGATAATCATACTTCATGTATGAACCAAATGTTCCCTTAATAATCTGAAATTAAACCAATATTACTCGATCACCCTTGTAACCTAATGATATGTCTCTAAGTTGAACAATCTATTGTTAATGAACTCCTTTGATTAAAAAAGAACCTTAATGTTTGTAAAGTTTTGGCATCACTGGACTTCGAACCTGACCTCATTCATGGTCAGGTTCTTTCCATAAGAATGCACAAATTTGCTCCTCATTCGTATTTAGTCTTTAGTTGTTGAAGAGGTCACAAGCAGAGGGGCTTGTGTATCTTCAAGTTTATTGCTAATATCTAAAGTCTATTAATATCTTCTTAAGGGATAGATGACTCATATGGCTTCAATATGTCATTTATGGACATATTTAGTAAACAGATATCCTTGTTTGACTCGATTTGTGGGTCTTATGTGTAGTTCTTAAAATTATGCTAACATTGACATCATGAGGACTGAATCTGGCCCATTCATGGTCAGGTTCACCCTCTGAGGATGCATAAAAATCTGCTTTGGTTGTTTGGAAATGGCTAAAAATGCAGGTTGTAACTACAAAAGTTGAGTCACACAGCATTGATGAGGCTTGCACAGGAGCAGCAACTTTATTTCTTTACCATGTCTCGTTTTTTTTAGAACTTGTATTTTTGAGTAGAAAAACTGTATTTAATTGAATTCTATTTCCATGTATATGTAAAAAAGGACTGGACATTGTTCATACTCAGCTTTATAATTTCATTTCGCCTTGATAAAGTTTTTCCCAAATGTATAAGTATGGATTCGCTGCTCGAAAGCATTTTGTATAAATTTATATTTGAATTAGTCTGTCTGAAATCTCTTTGCAAACTCTTACTGAAATTCTGGAAAACAATGTTCCAGATTCAATGATTTTCGAAATACATAAATAAGAATTTGCGATTTAAAACATTTTTTGACTCACAACCTTTAGATCTCTTGAATTTATGACAAGAAACATTCGAATGCCCCTGCATAGGATTTAATACATATGGATCATGATTCGGAAAGCTTGTATCTGTGCTATCTGAAGTTAACAAAACTACTCTGTTATAGTTGGAAATGCTCATTTGATTCTTTGAAATATTGTTATGAATTAGTAACCTTTGGATTTCCTGTAGAACTTTCATTTGTTGGCACGCTTCTTTATAGCATTGCATAGCTTTTATTTCTTTCATAATTCGTCATAAAAAGGATTGGCCAAAAGGGTTAAATAATAAGGGGACTAAAAATGGTCGTAGCCTGAAACATGCTATCTTTAGGCTAGTGAACATCATTTTAGGCAATCCTTTAGGTAGACTGAATACCTTTAGTTTGAAATTTGACAAAAATCAATCAAATATTAATTCAAATAACCATAACCTACACTCGGTAGTGGCAACTTATGCCCCCGACTCTCAAACTCCAAACAACTAATAAAAATGCACAGAGCAACCAGGGGTGCATTTCATGTGACGTGATTACCATGTGTTAAAAAACAACAAGTGTACGCCGTCGTAACTTGTCCAAGACAAATCCATAAAACATCCTAATTGATC
This sequence comes from Nicotiana knightiana, assembly GCA_005239525.1. Classification (NCBI taxonomy): domain Eukaryota; kingdom Viridiplantae; phylum Streptophyta; class Magnoliopsida; order Solanales; family Solanaceae; genus Nicotiana; species Nicotiana knightiana. Next base: position 20,610 of record ML410286.1, read on the forward strand.
TTAAAACTAAAATGTTCCTTCAAAAAGAAAACATAAAGAATAATCAAACATCACCTATAAAAGGCACTATAAAACCGTCATGACCATAGTCTTGACTACGTAATCTACACGCGGGTGCGACAACTCATATCCCCGTCTTCAACTTTAAACTAATAAAAATCACATGTTGTAATTACGGGTGCCTTTCATGTGGCGTAATTGCAATATGTCCAAAAACAAAAAAGTGCACGCCATCGTGATTTGTTTCAAGATAAATCCATAAATACTAAAAGCAGCTAAAAGTGAAAAAGGCTAAAAAGCACAATAAGTTTAAAATACGTAAATAATCAGACAATTAGGCCAAATATCAATAGTTAAGCGTCCGTTCTAGAACCATGGAACTCGGGAATGCCTAGCACCTTTTCCCGGGTTAACAGAATTCCTTACTCGGATCTCTGGTCGCAGACAAATCAAAACAGAGTCAAAATTTCCTCAGTTTGGGATTTTAAAACAAAACGGTGTCCCGGAGCATCGTCAAAAATCCAGGTGGCGACTCTGAAACAATAATAAATCCCAAAACCAAATAATGTCACTTAAAGTGGAAAAACTCCCTTATTACCCCTTCATTAATCCGGGGTGATGAAAAAGGAGGTGTGACAGCTCTGGCGACTCTGCTGGGGAGTTGCGAACCCAGAATCTCTGGTTCAGGGTTCAGATTTCGAGCTTAGAATAACTGTTATATTTGGTTTTATTATCTGATTTTACATGTTTGAACCTAATGTGCTAAATGTTGCTTTTTACCGCTTTGACATTGTCTGAACTGTATATAAATTGTGTTGAAACCCTCTTCTCTCTGAGTCTTCTAAATCATCTGGGAAGTGTGCACTTCGTGTGACTTCTTTTCTGTTAGAGTCATATCCAAATTTTAGAATGAGGTACGGATAAGTTGNACATCATGTGCATTTGACTTAGGGGGGTCAACACAGGGGTTGAGTCCGTCTAGGACAGGTGTACCCGAAATGAAAGACTACCCTGATGCATCTTACTTGTTACGTATGCATTTATTTGTCTCAGCTTGTGTATTGACCGGCTAAACCAAAAAATGAACAGAAAACCAAAAGTGAGGTAGAATAGAGAATTCACCCTGTTTTGAAAATACTCGTATTTATCCTGAAACTCTGGAAAAAAAAACAAAATGAGTGGGTCTATATTTTTAATCAGTCAGGATTTTTCCTGAACTACGCATTGTTCGATTCTCACGGGTGTGGGATACGTAGGCAACCCTCATCGGGTCCAACTCCATTTTTCAAAATCAAAAGGATATAGCCCTAAATAAAATCAGGTGACGCCATTATAGCCTGATCGCCCAAGTGGGGCGCTGGAAGGCCGTTTTTGCGAAAGTGGTCGCCTGTGTTTTGTCTGTGAATTTCGACCAAATTCGCGAACACAGCCTTAAAGGGTCGTATTCACAAAGGTGGTCCATTTTTCTTTATTACAAAACCCTTTGCCAAAATGACACTTTTCAAAAAAAATTCTGTGGTTTTAATAAAAAACGAATGTGCAAGATGAATACAGTTGAAAACATCCCTTTCAGGGCAGTCGAAGAAATCCCTAGGACTCCATATGTGGTGGAGCAACTTGGGGGAAACCAGTAGAAAGTCTGTTATGAAAGCTTTAGGGGGACTTATTGGTCTTTTAAAGATCAAGTCGAGGTTGGACATCGTCGAGGCTCTAGTACCGTTTTGGGATCCCGCCCACAACGTGTTCCACTTTTCAAACTTTGAATTGACGCCCACGCTAGAGGAAATAGCAGGGTATGCTGGTCTCAATGACAATCTCAAAAGTCGGTACCCAGTGGCACCCAGGGCGGTGACTCCCCACAAGTTTTTGGATCTGTTGAACATTAGCCGGGACGTCCAAGACCCACACTTGTCCGAAGGTTTCTGCACTTTCTATTTTCTTTACAGACGTTATCGAGATCCCCAAGGTTATGAGACTAACAACACTGGTCTAACTCACAAAGATCAGGCTAAATGGGAAGCCCGCCGGGGGCTAGCTTTTGTGGTAGCATTCTTGGGCACCTTGATTTGCCCAAGAAGTGAATAGACATCGGGCTTGTGGGAATAGAAGATTTCATGATGAAAAAGTCCAACGGCACACTTATACCGATGGTCTTAGACGAGATTTACCGTGCTCTGACAATTTGCCAATCTGGGGGAAAATTCTTTGAGGGGTGCAACCTGCTCCTACAAATCTGGCTGATCGAGCACCTCTGTCACCGCCTAGGCTACATGAACTACGATTTAACCGGTTTGAATTGCATCGAGGAGCATAGTACTCGGGTAAAAGGCCACCAATTTCCTGAGGGCACGGAAGCCTGGCACTCATACTTGAGCTCACTGATTGCCAACCAAATCGAGTGAAAGTTCGGGTGGCTCCCTCTCAGCGAGGTTATCAATATGTTTGCTGGGGTTTGCTATCTCCTGTTAATGGGCCTGCGAAGAATTCAACCATATGCCCCACACAGGGTCTTACGCCAGTTGGGGAGACAACAGGGTGTTCCCCATGACGAGGATTTAAGCCAACAAGCCATTGAGTTATGCCCAAGAGCTGCATTTCCTGAAGGCAGGGTCCGTCAAATCTGGAATGAGTGCAGGTTTTTAGAACCTCAAGCTCGAGTGAGAGACTTATCCAAAGGGGAAGTGGAGCCCGCCTACACTTCTTGGTATAGCGTAAAAGGCAGGGAGAATCAAGAGCAAGAACGACCCACAAAGAGACCCCATGTACAACAATTCACCGAGCAAACTCAAGAGCATTGGGCTTGGTTAGAAAAGGAGAACAGCTACCGAGCCACCATAAGCAAATTGGAGGTCCAGGTCAGGGAAATCAAGTTCGAAAACATTCTACATACTTCCACAATTGAAGGGGAGAAAAATAGATTAGCCCAAGAAAATGAAGTCCTCCGGGCCCAGATACAGGAACTGAAAACAACTGCTGAGAACCCAGAGAGAAGCAGAACTAATGAAAGGCTTATCAAGAACCTGAGGCATAAAGTATGCAGCTATGGGAATGACTTAGACAAAGCTGAAGAAGAACTGGCCGAAGTTCGGGCAAGAATAACAAGAAGTGCAGAAGAAAGAATAGAGTTTGTCCAGAGATTAAAAAGGAAATATGACCAGGAAGTCGTAGGCTTGAAGGAAAAATTGGCCGCCCTTGATAACGAAATGGCCAAACAGGCAAAAAGGTTTAAAACAGATAGGGAACAGTGCTATGCATGATGTCTCGGTTAGAAAAAGAGTTGCAACAATGGAAGGAATAGAGTCACAAAGACGCCCAGACTTTAGAGGCAAGATCCCAACAAATCGGGCGCCTGCTTCAAGAGAAGGGTATTATCAGGCAAAGGGTCCAAGAGATAGCTGACTACATCGTCACCAGATGCCAGGAATGTGAAGATATGACTCGGACCAATTTCTTCTCAGCAGTTATGATCTTCGTCCACAAGATAATGGACAACCTTTACCGCCTCCGACAAGACAGGCCCGTGGCAAGGCCGAATGATGCCCCACCGGCCCCTGGAGCAACGGAAGCGCTAATGTATTCTTGATATTTTTCGAGTCTGTATTTCATTTTTCTAGTAGTAGTCATGTCTTGAGTCCACAACGGTTTTTATATTTTTAGAAAATATGTGTCAAGTCTATTTTGCAAACTCTGCAATTCCAAAAATGGGATGCAAGTTTTTTGTAATCAAAAGTGTTTTATTTAATGAATGGAAATTTTTAGAATGAAGCTTTTAGAAAGAAAAAAAAATAATATGCATTTCTTTGGGTTTTGCTAGCATGAACTACGTGATGATCTGATTCACGCGGCGCCGTGATACGTAGGCAATCCACATAGGATTCGATCATAACCATCAGAGAGGAAACCAAGCGAGGAATAAAAAAAGCGGAAGCAATAACAAAGGAAAAGGAAGAATAATAAAAAGAAAAACAAACCAAGAGATAAAGTCGGAATGAAGTACACAACTGTTGCAAAAACATATAGAAAAGCATCAGGTGCATTACATGCCCCGTACGTGCGATTGCCTATGTGATAAATGTTTCAACCTAACGTTTTGTTGGTTCAATCTTAAGGTATTTTAAGGTGGTTGGTTTTACGGTAACCTGGCTTCCCAACCTTACTTCACTATATCAAACGGGAGCATAGAAATGACATCTAAAAGTCACCTGCCAATCGTCAACTCTTCCGTGGAAGACCTAAATCCAGCCATCCCAACATCTGAGTCCGCGACAGCTGAAGATAACAGGACTCTACGTTTCCGCATGCTGGAAATGTGGGACGCATGGTCCAATGGTAGGGAACCGCCCAGTACCATCCCGGGTTTCCCAGAGATAATCCCCAGGGCAGGAGGGACGTCCAACATCCCCATAAGCTACCTAGCCACGCCATTTGGATATCTAACTATGTCGGCTCACTTTGCCGGGAGGCCTTCTGAGGTTCTCCCCCAGTCCTTGTTTTCTGGTGTGTCTTCCAACATTTTCACCGCACCACCAATCTCCGCCACGGCCCCACCAATCATCTCTGGGCCAAGTTTCGAGCCGCCAGCATTCACATTCCAAACACCATCCATCCATCAGGATACTGATCATGCTACTCCCAATGCATGTCCCCAACAAACTCAGCCCGAGTTCACTTTGGGACAGGATAAGAAAAGCTTCGAGAACGAAGAAATAACTCGAAAAATGAAGAGTATTGAACAGAGCCTCAAAAATATACAGGGGCTGAGCGGGCAGAAAAGTGTCTCCTATGCGGACTTGTGCATGTTCTCGCACGTCCATCTGCCTCTCGGGTTCAAGACCCCCAAGTTTGAAAAATATGACGGACATGGAGACCCCATAGTCCATTTGAAAAGGTACTGCAACCAGCTCAGGGGAGCAGGTGGGAAGGAGGAACTTCTCATGGCATATTTTGGAGAAATCTTGACGGGAATTGCATCAGAATGGTATATAGACCATGATATATCCCGCTGGCACATATGGGATGACTTGGCACGGGACTTTGTCCGGCAATTCCAATACAATGTGGACATCGCTCCCGATAGGAACTCACTATCCAATCTTAAAAAGAAACCCTCAGAGAGTTTCAGAGACTATCCATCAAATGGCGCGAGCAAGCCTCCAGGGTCAAACCTCCGATGGATGATGTTGAAATGGTCATCGTCTTTCTACAAGCACAGGAAGCTGATTACTTCCAAAATATGATGTCCACTATAGGCCAAACCATTCGCGGAAGCAATCAAAATTGGAGAAATGGTGGAGAATGGTCTAAAAACTGGTCGTATCCTGAGCCGATCTGCCATAAGAGCAACCTCTCAGGCCATCCAAAGCGGATCCGGGGTTGCAGCCAACAGGAAAAAGAAATAAGAAGGGGCCATGATGGTTTCCGATGTCAGGAAGCCTCGACAATACCCACGCCCATTTCCCAAAGCTTCCCAACATTACTATCCCCACCAAGATACAGCTTATGCTTCGCCCCTTTTTCCCTATGCAGTAATGAATGCTCAGCCACATCCCAGGCCGCAACAACAATACAATCAGAATAGAACTCCACCCCTAAAAAATAACCATCGTCCCCCAGCTCCATATAATCAACGCCCTCCTTAAAACAACTACCCGTACAATGCCTATTCCCGAGAACCACCAAGGAGACTTAATTTCACTCCTATCGGAGAGCCGTATTCCAGCCTCTTCCCAAAGTTGGTCCAGATGGGACTCCAGCAACCCGTACCTCCAAACGGGCAGAATCCCCAATAACCATCATATAGACGGGGTACCAGTTATGCTTACCATTCCGGAGCAGAAGGGCACGAGATGGAAGATTGCTGGACCTTTAAAAGGGCCGTGGAAAGCCTTATAGAACAAAAGAAAGTGGTTTTAAGGGACGAAGAAGCTCCCAATGTGACGAACAATCCACTGTCCGCTCACAATCATGGGCCTGTCATCGGCATGATTGCGAGGACCAGGATTTTGATCCAGCTCTAAAGGCCATCATCGCCATCGCAGATGTAGAAAGAAAACCCAAGGCGGCACCCAAACCAGTCAAGGAGATGAGAAAGAGTAACCTCGTCCCCCAGGTCACGGAAAAGGCTGAGACTGGAACAAATAAGGGACCCTCTAAAGACACTGTCCTTTACATCCCCAAGGCACACAGGAAGGAACAAAGTGTGTTGAGCCCTCCCAGAAGGTTACAATTCAACAAGGCAATAATGAATGGCCCAAAGATGTATGCCTCGAAGGGGACGTATGCGGCACGGGGGCAAATAATTTCACCCAGGCTGAATGAGCCCGTGGTTATTAGTCGCGCGTCACAAACTCCCATGAAGAATACTACTGCCATCCCATGGAAGAGCTAAACAAAAGCAAGCTGAAACGCTTTCCGCCCAAAAGGCCGATCAGTGCCGGAGAGGCAGAAGAATTCTTCAAGAATATGAAAAGCTCTGAATACGCCATAATCGAGGAGTCAGAAAGTCCCCCACCCAGGTCTCGCTTCTATCCTTCCTGGTAAATTCAAACGAGCATCAGAATATCCTGATCAAAACCCTCAACGAAGCATACATTCCGGCCAACACCACAGTCGAGCAAATGGAAAGGATGGCAGAACGAATTTTTGAGGAACCGGATTTCATTCAGCAATAATGATTTTCCCTCGGAAGGGGCCACCCACAACAAATCTCTCCACCTAACTGTTAAATATGAAGGTTACTACGTGAAGAGAGTTATGATGGACGGTGGATCTGGGGTTGATATTTGCCCTCTATCGACCTTACAAAGAATGGAGATCGGGACTGAAAGAATCAGGCCCAACAATGTGTGCGTCCGTGTATTCGATGGTATCAAGAGAGACACGATCGGTGAGATTGATTTGGTCTTGACAATCGGCCCTGTAGATTTCGAAGTGACATTCCAGGTCATGGATATGGATACTTCCTACAATTATCTCCTGGGAAGGACTTGGATCCATGCGGCAGGGGCAGTACTATCTACTCTCCACCAGATGGTTAAGTTCAAATACGAGGACCAGGAAATCGTGGTCCATGGGGAAGACGAGCAATCTAGTTACAGGGACCCATTAGCCCCATGCCTAGAAGCAAGAGAGGGCAGCGATCACATAGTCTACCAGGCTTTCGAGATTGTGGTTGCGGACCAGCATGAGGAAGGAACCCCGTGCCCTCAACCCTTCCTGTCAAAAGCATCAATTATGGTCGCCAACGACATGATCAAACATGGATAAACACCCGAAAAAGGGCTCGGGGTGTCCTTGCAAGGCATTAAAGAACCCGTCACTTTGCCTACCAATAAAAAGTTTTTTGGCATAGGGTTTCAAGCTACCCCCGACGATGAACAATGGGTTGACCAACGCAAGAAAAATGGTTGGGTATTGCCTCAGCCGATCCCACACATCACCGCATCATTTGTCAAGCCAAAATACGTAGAGGAAGAGGAAGAGGTTTTCACGGCCGGAGAAATAGAAGAAATATCAGAGCAATGAGGCAAATGTTGTATGAGGCCCATATGGTCCAACCAGGAGAGGGCTCCAGCACTGCCGAAGTGCAGTATATGGGGCCTGATGCCAAGTTGCAAAACTGGGAGGCTACTCCATTCCCCGTCTGGCGGGAGTCCTGGTAGTTCAGCTTTTGCCATCCTTTCTGTACTATGAGTTATTTCAGGGTGTAACTCAAGTTTTTAAATTATTGCCTTTAAATTTCGATGTAAACCCTCCTATGTTCAAATTCAATGAAATGAAATCAAAATTTCAGCGTCTACTATTCTTTCTGATTTTTGTTTACTTTTCTTATTTTTTCAGTCCTAATAATGCGGCTTTAAAAAACATGACATGCTTGCGGACTTCGTGCTCTGATCTTAATACGTCGTCTAACCTCGAAATAATGAATCAAGAACTGGAATATGACGAAGAAGAGGCTTTTAGGGAAATAAATCGAGAATTGGAACAGTTCGAGAATAAGCCTAAGCCAAACTTAAACGAAACGGAACCCGCTAACTTGGGCAATGAAGAAGGGATTCGAGAAACCATGATAAGCGTCCACACGGATGAAAGGACTAGAGACGCCTTGATTCAACTCCTATTTGAATTCAAAGACGTATTTGCTTGGTCCTACGACGACATGCCCGGACTAAGTATGGACTTGGTGGTACACAAATTGCCAACCTACCCCGGTCATCCACCTGTCCAACAAAAGCAGAGGAAATTTAAAACAGACATGAGTGACAAGATCAAAGAAGAGGTCGCTAAACAACTAAAGACCGGAGTAATCCGAGTGGTTCAATACACCACTTGGCTGGCCAATGTGGTTCCGGTGCCCAAAAAGGACGGAAAAGACCGAGTATGTGTTGATTATCGGGATCTGAATAAAGCCAGTCCCAAAGATAATTTTCCACTACCGAACATACACATTCTAGTCGACAATTGTGCCAAACACAAGGTACAGTCTTTTGTCGATTGCTATGCCGGATATCACCAGGTGTTGATGGAGGAAGAAGATGCTGAAAAGACAGCCTTCACTACACCTTGCGGAATATACTGTTACCACGTCATGCCGTTTGGTTTAAAGAACATTGGGGCGACTTATATGAGGGCCATGACCGCCATATTTCACGACATAATGCATCAGGAGATTGAGGTGTACGTGGATGATGTGATCATTAAGTCCAGAACCCAAAGTGACCATGTGCAGCATTTGAGGAAATTCTTCGAACGCCTGCGCAGATATAATTTAAAATTAAACCCAGCCAAATGCGCTTTCGGAGTTCCATCCGGAAAATTACTGGGATTTATAGTCAGTCGACGGGGCATTGAGCTGGACCCAACAAAGATAAAATCTATTCGGGATCTCCCACCCCCAAGAACCAAGAAGGAAGTCATGAGTCTGTTGGGTAGGTTGAATTACATCAGCAGGTTCATCGCTCAGTTGACCTCCACATGCGAGCCTATATTCAAGCTTTTGAAAAAAGATATGGCTATCAAATGGATAGACGAGTGCTAGGACGCCTTTGACAAGATCAAAGAATATCTGTCAAATCCTCCAGTGCTAGTCCCACCAGAACTAGGGAGACCTCTGTTGCTATATCTGACGGTGCTAGAAAACTCCTTTGGGTGTGTTCTGCGGCAACACGATGCAACGGGAAAGAAAGAGTAGACCATTTATTACTTAAGTAAGAAGTTTACAAGCTACAAAGCCAAGTATTCTCAGTTAGAAAGGACTTGCTGCGCTCTAACTTGGGTTGCTCAGAAGCTCCGACATTATTTATTGACTTATACCACCTACCTCATGACGAGGCTGGATCCTTTGAAATACATATTCCAAAAGCCAATGCCCACCGGGAGATTAGCGAAATAGCAAATCTTGTTCACGGAATTCGATATTGTCTATGTCACTCGCACAACTATGAAAGCTCAAGCATTGGCCGACCATCTGGCTGAAAATCCGGTTGATGATGAATACCAACCCTTGAGCACTTATTTTCCGGATGAAGAAATCAACTCCGTCAAAGTAATCTCGGAAGGCGTTGGCACCTGGAAAATGTTCTTCGACGGAGCAGCCAATGCGAAAGGTATTGGGATAGGTGCAATCTTGATTTCACCCACAGGGCAACACTACCCTGCCACGGCCCGCCTCCGTTTCTTCTGCACAAACAACACTGTCGAATATGAAGCTTGTATAATGGGCATGAACATGGACATTGGCATAGATGTAGGAAAGTTGTTGATAATGGGAGACTCCGACTTGATCATTAATCAAGCTCAGGGAGAGTGGGAAATTAGGGATGTTAAACTCCTTCCCTACAGACAGCATGTGGAGAATCTTAGCAAGCGATTTAAAGCCGTCGAGTTCAGATATATTCCTAGGTGCCACAATGAGTTAGTTGATACGCTGGCCACCCTAGCTGCAATGCTGCCCTATCCTGGTAATGTTCGTATAGACCCATTGGAGATCCAAATCAAGGAAAGACATGGTTATTGCAACACGGTCGAAGTAGAACCCGATGTCCAACCATGGTATCATGATATTAAAAGATTTTTGAAGACAAGAGAATATCTCGAGTAGGCCAACGGAGACCAAAAGTGAACCATCCGAAGGCTCGCCGACAGTTTCTTCCTAAGTGGGGAAGTACTGTATAAAAGGACTCCCGATCTAAATCTGTTAAGATGTGTAGACGCCAAAGAAGCCGAAAGGATCATGGGCGAGGTCCATTCAGGAGTATGCGGCCCCCACATGAATGGGTACGTCCTCGCAAAGAAAATCTTGCGGGCTGGATATTATTGGATGACCATGGAGAAAGATTGTTTCGGTTTCGTCCGGAAGTGCCATAAGTGTCAAATACATGGCGACCTAATCCATGCGCCACCTTCAGAACTGCACCCTATGTCGGCACCCTGGCCATTTGTTGCTTGGGGAATGGATGTCATTGGGCCAATCAAGTCAAGGGCCTCAAACGGGCACAAATTCATTTTGGTTGCTATCGACTATTTCACAAAATGGGTCGAGGCAGTCATGTTCAAAGCTGTCACTAAGAAAGTGGTGGTGGATTTCGTGCATGCTAATATTATCTGTCGTTTTGGTATCCCAAAAACTATCATTACCGACAACGCCGCGAATCTAAAGAGTAACTTGATGAGGGAGGTATGTGAACAGTTCTAGATAACACACCGCAACTCGACCCCTTACCGGCCCAAAGCAAATGGCATCGTTGAAGCAGCAAACAAAAACATCAAGAAAATTCTCAGGAAAATGATTCAAACATCCAGACAATGGCATGAAAAGTTTCCTTTTGCATTGTTGGGATATCGCACGACCGTGCGTACATCGGTTGGAGCTACCCCTTACCTATTGGTTTATGGCACTGAAGCCGTAATACCCGCTGAAGTCGAAATTCCTTCCCTTCGGGTTATTGTCGAAGCAGAAATTGAAGACAATGAGTGGGTCAAGACCCGACTGGAGCAATTAACTCTGATTGATGAGAAAAGAATGGCCGCAGTGTGCCTTGGACAATTATACCAGCAAAGAATGGCCCGCGCTTACAACAAGAAAGTGCGACCTAGGAACTTCGAGGTAGGGCAACTCGTTTTAAGACGTATCCTCCCACACCACGAAGAAGCGAAAGGAAAATTCGCCCCAAACTGGAAATGTCCATACATCATAAGGAAATTGCTACCAAAATGAGCGTTATACCTGGGGGACATCAAGGAAATGACCCCGAAACGGCTGTCAATGCAGATGCCGTCAAAAGGTACTATGTTTGATCCTCTATATATTTGCAAGTGTTCTCCGGTTGGAATGTCGAAGGCTTTCATTCTCGCTACCCAAAATACATTAACCCTTTTGCAAACCCTTTGAGCCGATTACTCTTCTTAGATTACCCTCTTTGGAACCCGAAAGCGTTATTGGAGAAAAAGAAATGTTAAAAAAAAAAAAAAAATCCTGAACTACGTTCAACTTGATTCTGAAAGGGTACGTAGGCAACCTCTCCCTGGGGTTCAGTCACACCAAAATAAAGATCACATTTCCCCAAGAGTTTAAGCTGGGGCAAGTGTTAAGATTCGGCAATGTGTCGCCGAAGGGGTTCCAAAGTTGTAATTCAATACAATTGCTTTGCACCAAAACCCTATTCAAGTCCTTCTGATCAATAGGCAAAGATGTCCAAAATTGGAGGATACAGTTGTTCGGAGCGGATACAAGCAATGAGAGAAATTAAAATGAGAGAGTCTTATCGGTGAAAACCCACACAGGCACTGTAAGGTGACGGTGAGTAGAGAAATTGAAAATGAGAGAGTCTTGTTAGTGAAAACTCGCAAAGAGCACTACAAGATGATGGTAAGAAGAGAAATGAGAGAGGTGTCGGTGAAAACTCGTAAAAGGCGCCACTAATCGAAAAGGATAATGGATCAGTGATATGGACGCAGTCCGGGGCAAGGTTTCTCAATCTCGGGGTAATAGTTGTGATGAATTTTTGAGAGTCGGATGGTTTACACGGATCAGACATCTAGTCCAAAAGGCATGCCATGATCATTGAAGTCCGCATGCACTCCAGATAAGTCCTCCTTTCCTTCCCCCCGAAAGGGATACTTTTTGTTAAAATTCATTGTCCATTCTGTCATTTATTTTTCTTTGAATCCCTTTCGGTCTAACTCTATTATGAAACTAAGGCAAAGAAAGGATGGCAAGACTGATTTACAGGGCTCTCATTTGACACGGGCTAATATGCAAAGGAACCCGGCCTCGTCAGAGGCATCGAGTCGATTTCGACTGGCCATAGCGGCTGATACTTCAAACTCAAAACCCTTGCAAGGAGAAAATCAAATTGAAGTGCCTATAAAGACAAATGAAGTTGAAAAGTTGATTCCCACGTGGCTAACCATCTTGGCAGGGTTTGAAAAGCCGAAATATTCCAAATGACCCAAAGTTACAGTTGGAAGAAAAGTCAGGAATGAAAAGCCAATAAAGGCGAAATAAAGATGGAAAGGTTAAGTCCCACGCGACTAACCGTCGCAGCAGAATTTGAGGGGCCAAAACTTCCCCCCAATGCTCTGGAAATCCAAAAGAAAAGCAAGTGAAAAGCCTACAAAGGCAAAGTAAAATGTTGGGTCCTATGTGACCGATCGCCATGGCGAAATCTGGAAATCCAAGGCCCCGGGATTAGGGATGAAACCCAATCCCCAGCAAGCAAACAAGCAAGGAAGTGGTTGAGATCTTCATCAAAAGAACTAAGATCAAGCAGTTGAAAATCAAGGTCGCAAAACCAACCACCGTTTCAAACTAACAAATTGTTCTTTGTTTGAAAATAGGAAACAGGTGCAAAAGCAACCGTGCAAAAAGCAGGTGCATCAAAAGGAATTGCGCAAGAGCTAGAAGGAGCTCTGCAGCATTGACTCCAAACAAAGGGAAGTTTCCTCCGAAAATCTTTTCCCGCATATATATGAAAAAGAAGAAAATGTAGTTGAATATGATGCAACCCTAAAGTAGCATAGGGTCCTCAACCCCTAGCCAAACATTTTCCAACCAAGGATATCCCAGTCCTCAGTTGATGCCAACATAGGGTCCCGCACCCAAGCAGACACCGACATAACCTGGTGATCTCTTCTTTTTCTGACAACAGCATAACCTGTTGACCTCCCCAGACACCAGCATAAACTGGTGATCTTCCTGACAACAACATAACCTATTGATCATCTCCAGACATTGGCATAACCCAGTGATCTCTATTTCAGGCAACAGCATAACCTATTGACCTTTTCAGACACCAGCATAACCTAGCGATCTTCCTAACAATATCATAACTTGTTGATCATCTTCAGACACTGGCGTAACCCCAGTGATCTCTTTACCCCAGGCAACAACATAACCTGTTGACCTCCCCAAACACCAGCATAACCTGGTGATCTTCCTGACAATAGCATAACTTGTTGATGATATTAAGAAATTGGCATAACCCAGTGGTCTCTATTTCAGGAAACAACATAACCTGTTGACCTTTCCAGACACCAGCATAACCTGGCGATCTTCCTGACAACAACATAACTTGTTGATCATCTTCAGACACCGGCATAACCTAGTGATCTCTTTTTCAGGAAACAACATGACCTGTTGACCTTTCCAGACACTGGCATAACCTGGTGATCTTCCTGACAACAACATAACCTGTTGATCATCTCCAGACATTGGCATAACCCAGTGATCTCTTTTGTGATTACAACATAACCTGATGATCCTTCCTCAGACACCGACATAACCTGGTGATCTCTTCTTGACGACAACACGAGTTGTCGATCTTTTCCAACATAGGGCCTCCAATCCCTAGTTGATTTCACCTTTTAGGCATAGGGTATCCACCCCCTAGTCTGCATTCACTCCGGATACACAGTTCCCGGCCTTTTATTGCTTTCAATAACAAAATAGCATAGATTTTATTACAATAACTCACAAAATTTTCCTAGTGAAAACTGGGGCGGAAAATTTTGTTCGTTTGTTTGGATGTTGTGTAGATTACGTTTCTAGAACATTGGAACTCGAGACGACCAAAATAAGAAGTTTTGATCCAAAATAACAAAACAAAACGAAGAAAGAGAAGATTGAATCCAAAAGTGCACAAACGGGGAAGATGTGGACTATTCAGGACGAGATTGAAGTCATCCGTCCAGTATATCCCGCTTTGATCCGAGGAACGACAAGACAAAACCAGCACAAGCGACTAACAAGCATCAGGATCCAGGTCAGAGTCAGCAAAAGATCAAGACTCAAGACCAAGTCCTAGATAGGAATCTTGTAATTTAGCAGCTGATAGGTTTTAGTTAGTCCTTCATTTTGTACTTGGGTGTAATAAGAAGATCAACAGTAGTAACATCAGCAACCGCAGTGAAACCACAGTTACTCGGTAGTCCCAGCTACCAAAACTTTCAGAACTACACTGACTTGATTCCTTTATAGCCAAGGATATGTAGGCAACCTTTGAAGCAGGGTTCGGTCAAACTTTTCAAAAACGCTTCACATGGAGTATGCAAATGGGTAAAAGTCATTCATGACTGCTCACGTTGTCTTTGCCCGAAAACTCTTCGCGTTTACGAGCAAAGAGGGGCAGCTGTGAGCATGTGATTTTTCACCTGCTAAATACTTCTACAAAATTCGAAATAAATTAATTTCATAGATTTTTGTTGAATTTCAGTGTTTATTTGTGAATTATTTGCATTGCATGGGCATAGTTCATCTTTTTTTAAAAATTTATAAACTGATAAATAACTATAGAACATTTTAAAACTTTCATTATTTGACATAATTGGGTTTTTGATAATTAGTTGCATAATTTAATCATTTGTTCTAAGAAAATTACGAAATTGGTTCTTTAAATAATTATGGGTACTGAACTAATGGTTTTACTTTTAATTAACTCATTAATTAACATATAATTAAATGAAATTAGTTTAAGACTAATTAGTACTTTATTAGAGCTTGTTTAGGTGATTGATTAACCTAAGTATTAAAAAAAGGGGACTAAATTCGGACCTGGGCTTGAAATCACCCAGGCCCAATCTGCCTCTACACCTACCCAGCCCAATAAACCCCTCAACCCGGCCTGGCCCCCACTTAGACAAAAGACACCGTTTAAGAGGTGTCAATCTCAGCCGTTGATCTTTCCAGATCCAACGGCTGAGAATTATCCAATCCCTAACTATATATATGTCCTAAGCTACCCCTATATCAAGCCTAACACCCGCACACACCGTCTCTCTCGTCTGTCTCTCTAACCCCTCCCAACCCCTTCGTCTCCCACCTTGCTCCGCCGACCGAAAATCGCCCACCGGCGGCGGAGCTCCACCAAATATCCCCAAACTTTAACCCTAAAACCCTCTCCTCATCCTCAACCACCTCTCGTCCTTAGTTTTCCCCAAAAACCATCTGATTCCAACTTATTTCAAATCTGAGAATCCGAAAACCCTAATCCTTCCTCTTTTGACACATCACCCTCTTTCCTCTTTCGTTCTCCTTTCTCTCATCCGCTTAACCCTATCAGTCATGATACCTTGCACTAATTCGTGCAAGGTTAACGAATCAACCACGAACCATCTGATTTCTCTTATGCTCCATCAAATCGGAGCATGCATGAAGATTTCTCAGAATTTCGTCACAAGTATTCGATGTTAAGACGTCAAACGCAGTGACCTATGGACATTGGATCTTAGCCGATGGATTTTTCTCGTCCACGGTTGATTCTGATCCTCGCACGCTCAGGTAAAACTCCTTCATCGATTCTCCCTCTGTTCTTTCTGATTTCACCTGATTATGCTCACATCATCAACTCATCATCATATTCCACTCACTAGTTTAAATCGGCTGAAAATCCTAAGGCATTGAATGCCACTATAAATAGGAGTTTCAATGTTCTCACCTAACAGACCTAACACAAGTATACAATAGCAATACATACTCAATTCACAAAAAAACTAGGTTCTAATTGGTTCTTCAATTTTTTTCCTCTTTACGGTTCCAAGTTCTATCAAATGGTCATCGTCTAAGTCTTTGATTCCTAAAACGCTAAAAAATAGAGTATTCGTTTGGTTTGCTTCTCAAAGAGAGGTCAATGTACTTTGACCCTTCCTCTTTTTTTTTTATTTTTCAAACTCAAAATCATCTCTACACTGCTATTCTCTATTGATTGTTTCTGTCTGTGATGTATTGGTGTATATTGATAATCATACTTCATGTATGAACCAAATGTTCCCTTAATAATCTGAAATTAAACCAATATTACTCGATCACCCTTGTAACCTAATGATATGTCTCTAAGTTGAACAATCTATTGTTAATGAACTCCTTTGATTAAAAAAGAACCTTAATGATTTTTTACACCTACTTTGATCCTAAGTTTGTTTGATGATTTTATATGGCCCTCATGCTTGACCTATTGATTTTAAACCTAGTACTACTTATTGATTTGTACCATACATTTGAGGTTACTTTTCTGATAAAACAAAACTAAAATTGATATGAACACTTGGGGTTAGATATAAGGTCATCATTTTAGAAGCATGTCAGTTTATAAGTTGCCTTCTTCCTTCCAATGTGCTTCTATGATTATGTAACTCTTGAAAGATCAGTGCAAAAGCTTTTGTCAACTTCATGATCGTTTGATCATATTCTGTAAGTATGTCTTGAAAGTAACTAATTTAAGCACTGTAATTAACTAAGTCTTAATTTCTGATCATTTTTTTATTTAAGTCCTAAAACAAAGTAATTAGTCGCATAAGCCCCTAACTAATATCCCAAGGTTAGTCTAATTCAAGTGATAACTTTGCCCTAATCCTAGGTGAGAATAACTAACTAGGTTTAATTAGCTAATGTAAGTTATAGGATCAACTAACCGAAGTTAATAGATAATCCCAATTAACTTTAACCTTAGGGTAATTCTAGGGACTTTAAGGGGTAGTATAGGGTTTTTAACTAAAGGAATCTTGGGTGTAACAACCCAAGAACCTTGTAGAGTCAACAAAACAGATTTTTAGGGGGTAAAAAAAGTAATTTTAAGGGCTGAGAATCTTCTAGAATAGGGCATCTGTCCCAAAAGATAAGGGTGACAACTGCATTTGTCCTATTTTCAGCTTATTCAATAAGGAATATGCTAAGCATATCCTATCCCAAAATATCCTTATATATACACACACCTTTTACCACTAGAGGAAGATATTTTTTGGACAACTCTTGGACAGCTGAAAAGAGCTGAAAATCACAGAAAAATATAGAACAACCTCTGCTCGAAAACAAATTTTGAGGATAGTAGGAAAAAAAATCTGATTCCTTTTTTTTCTAAAATATTCATGAAGTATTTGCTGGGATTCTGAGTCTCTTTCCTCCTTCAGACTCTGATTTCTGAGTCTATCTGGTTTAATTTCATGGGAGTTGTGTTTGGTTTCAAAGGTTGCTGGTTATTTGCTGCTTGGGTATTCCTTCCTCTAGATGATTGCTTCTTGGCCTGACCTTTATTTGGTCAGGATTTCTTTGTTCTTTTTTCTTTGAGAGGTATGTAACATTCTTGTCTATGAATGAATCCTTTTCAGTTGTGAATCTTGTATTATAATATGTAAATTTGTTTGGTTTCTTATTTGAGTTTTCCTGGCTAAATTTGTATGGAACCTCTCTGTTAGAAATTTGTATACATATCTTAAGCTGAAATATGTTTTGCTGAAATTTGTTTAGGAGCTTTTGAACATAGGACTTGAATGCTGAAATGTTTGTAAAGTTTTGGCATCACTGGACTTCGAACCTGACCTCATTCATGGTCAGGTTCTTTCCATAAGAATGCACAAATTTGCTCCTCATTCGTATTTAGTCTTTAGTCGCTGAAGAGGTCACAAGCAGAGGAGCTTGTGTATCTTCAGGTTTATTGCTAAGATCTAAAGTCTATTAATATCTTCTTAAGGGATAGATGACTCATATGGCTTCAATATGTCATTTATGGACATATTTAGTAAACAACTATCCTTGTTTGACTCGATTCGTGGGTCCTATGTGTAGTTCTTAAAATTATGCTAACATTGACATCATGAGGACTGAATATGGCCCATTCATGGTCAGGTTCACCCTCTGAGGATGCATAAAAATCTGCTTTGGTTGTTTGGAAATGGCTAAAAATGCAGGTTTGAACTACAAAAGTTGAGTCACACAACATTGCTGAGGCTTGCACAGGAGCAACAACTTTATTTCTTTACCCTGTCTCGTTTTTTTTAGAACTTGTATTTTTGAGTAGAAAAACTGTATTTAATTGAATTCTGTTTCCATGTATATGTAAAAAAGGACTGGACATTGTTCATACTCAGCTTTATAATTTTATTTCGCCTTGATAATGTTTTTCCCAAATGTATAAGTATGGATTCACTGCTCAAAAGAATTTTGTATAAATTTATATTTGAATTAATCTGTCCGAAATCTCTTTGCAAACTCTTACTGAAATTCTGTAAAATAATGTTCCAGATTCAATGATTTTCGAAATACATAAATAAGAATTTGCGATTTAAAACGTTTTTCGACTCACGACCTTTAGATCTCTTGAATTTACGACAAGAAACATTTGAATGCCCCTGCATAGGATTTAATACATATGGATCATGATTCGGAAAGCCTGTATCTGTGCCATCTGAAATTAACAAAACTACTCTGTTATAGTTGGAAATGCTCATTTGATTCTTTGAAATATTGTTATGAATTAGTAACCTTTGGATTTCCTGTAGAAATTTCATTTGTTGGCACACTTATTTATAGTATTGCATAGCTTTTATTTCTTTCATAATTCATCATAAAAAGGATTAGCCAAAAGGGTTAAATAATCAGGGGGCTAAAAATGGCCGTAGCTTGAAACATGCTATATTTAGGCTAGTGAACATCAGTTTAGGCAATCCTTTAGGTAGAATAAATACCTTTAGTTTGAAATTTGACAAAAATCAATCAAATATTACTTCAAATAACCATAACCTACACTCGGGAGTGGAAACTTATGGCCCCGACTCTCAAACTCCAAACAACTAATAAAAATGCACATAGCAACTACGAGTGCATTTCATGTGACGTGATTACCATGTATTAAAAACAACAAGTGTACGCCATCGTAACTTGTCCAAGACAAATCCATAAAACATCTTAATTGATCTTAAAAATAAAATGTTCCTTCAAAAAGAAAACATAAAGAATAATCAAACATCACCTCAAAAAGGCACTATAAAACCGTCATGACCATAGTCTTGACTACGTAATCTACACGCGGGTGCGACAACTCATGTCCCCGTCTTCAACTTAAAACTAATAAAATCACATGTTGTAATTACGGGTGCATTTCATGTGGCGTAATTGCAATATGTCCAAAAACAAACAAGTGCACGCCATCGTGACTTGCTTCAACATAAATCCATAAATACTAAAAGCAGCTAAAAGTGAAAAAGGCTAAAAAGCACAATAAGTTTAAAATACATAAATAATCAGACAATTAGGCCAAATATCAATAGTTAAGAGACCGTGCTAGAACCACGGAACTCGGGAATGCCTAGCACCTTCTCCCGGGTTAACAGAATTCCTTACTCGGATCTCTGGTCACAGACAAATCAAAACAGAGTCAAAATTTCCTCGGTTTGGGATTTTAAAACAAAACGGTGTCCCGGAGCATCATCAAAAATCCGGGTGGCGACTCTGAAACAATAATAAATCTCAAAATCGAATAATATCACTTAAAGTGGAAAAATTCCCTTATTACCCCTTCATTAATCCAGGGTGGTGAAAAAGAAGGTGTGACAATGTTATGTATTGTAAGACCACCTGAGACGACTGACTTTACTGTTTTGGGAAATTTTGTACTAGATTCACTTCTTAACATTAGATTTTAATCCCATAATCTAATATTATGGATTTTATCTTCATTTCATCTTTAATTTCTTCTATTTTCATGAGTAGCTAAACCCATAGCTAGGGTTGTGATCCAACCCTAGTGTGGGTATTTAATGGGTATTTGATTTTAGGGCTTGAGTGTGAATGGGTTCGTGATATTTAGCCATGTTCTTGCTAGAACTCAAGAATTAATGGTTACAAACATCGATTCATGCCTTTATGACTTAGTATCTACTTGAGAAAGAGAGACTAAGTCTAGGAAAACTAGGCTAACAAGGAATTAGGGTGAACTCAAGAAATTGATAGCCCCAATTAAAAGGTTAAACCTAGAGATAGTAATATCCGACTTGAGCTAATATCACCTAATTTGCATGAATACTCATTTGGTCTTGAGAAAGCCAAATTGGGCAAAATCACTCAAACTACCGAGAGGTATAGAGTGAGTACCCAGGTGTGGTAGCTATATTACAATCCTAACTAATCAAGCTTGTCGTATATTTGCTACCCGTTAGATAACCACCTAGGTAGAAGTCACGACCCTAGTCTCTTTTAACACTTGAAAAACATCTACAAAAATATTGTCCTTAGTTTTAATTATTGCAATCATTAGAGTAAGGATAGAAGTAGATTACAAACCCAAACTTGTGGAAGTGTAATTAGAGTCAAAATCCGCATCTAGGTTAGATATAAACCTAATTCCAAACATTAACTCCCTGTGGATTCGATCCCAACCTCAGTTGGGTTAAAATTGCATCAACCACCTCGCTACTCAATAGTAGTGTAGGCTTGGACCCGATCAGTTTTTGGTGTCGTTGCCGGGAGTTAGACGGTCTTAGCTATATATCTAAGTATTTGTGTGTTTTGTTTTTCTTTCCTTCCGTTTTTTCTAATTTTGTGTGTCAATTGCTTTTAGGTACCAAATGGCTCTTAACAACGAGGCCCTCAGAAACATTCATTTGGGGGAGGAGGTAGATGACGAACAAGTGGATGAGGTTCATCTTGAGCCTCAAGTACAAAGGAAAGGCCGACCGCCTCACGATAATGTGCCAAACCCTCCCCCACCCCCCACCAAGGGTAGCACACTGTGTGTTTCCCAATGAAAGCTACGCAAGTGCAATAGTCTCGCCCCGCATTAGGCGGGCAACTTTCAGATAACCAGTGTCATGCTTACATTGTTGGAATAGAGGGGTTTCTTCACCGGAGCTCCATATCAAAACGCCTATAAGCATCTCAAAGGTTTTGTTGACACATGCTGAGGGAGCAAGCAGACGAATGTATCTGAGGACGCATTGAGGTTAAGGCTTTTCCCATTTTCTCTAAGAGGGAATGCTTTAGATTGGCTAGAGAGGTTACCCAACCATTCCATCCACACTTGGGATGAGTTGGTCGAGAAGTTCATAGAAAAGTTCTTTTCTCTGGGACATATGGCAACATTGAGAGATGAGATCCTAGCTTTTAAATAAGAGCCAAATGAACCATTACATGAGATTTGGGAGAGGTACCGCACAATAGTCAAAGAATACCCCCAACAACGATATGACCGAGTTAATGATCCAATAGACCTTTTATAGGGGGATAACACAACTAACCAGTATGTGGTCAATCAACTCGTCGGGGGTAACTTCATGAACGGATCAATTTGAGCAAAGTGGTAGTGGGTACAATCAAGATGATTCATATGATGATCAAAGTGAAGAGGTTCAATATGTCAATAATTACCAAGGTCAACAGAGCAACGCTCCAAATCAACAACAACGGAGATCACTTGGTAATCAAGGAAACTGGGGCAACCAAGGTCAACAAGGAAATTGGAATAGTGGCAACAACAACAATCAAAGCAATTGGAGGAACGACAGTTAAAATTGGGGTAATCAAGGAAATCAAGGCAATCGGGGAGGAAATAACCAAAGCAATTGGGGTGGCAATAATAGTAATTGGGGAGGAAATAGCAATCAAGGGGGTTGAAACAACAATAATCAAGGAAATCGGGGGTCGGACTTTCAAAAGCCCCCGATGTATCAACAACCTAAAAACCCGCCTCCATATCCGTCACAAGGTCCTAGTTCTTCCAACAATGAGATGAATAGATAGAAAACATGTTCAAGCCATACAAAAAGTAAAAACTCAATTTAAATCCCAGAATGATTCTTAGTTAATTCAATTCATTTAAAAAAGGAAGTAGAAAGCCATACAAAAAGTAAAAACAATGTATTTGGATCAATTAAATAGATATAGATATAGAATATGCAAGGGAAGTTGTCAGTCATTGCATCCAGAGCATTAATTATACAAGTTGATTATTTATTCATTCATTCATATCATTAAAATCATTAATGTTTAGTACAAAATATAAAAATAATCATAACTATGATAAGACGATTGAGTTTCTTCCACTTCTTCGAATACGATTGAAACTATAATGTACAATGTCTTTGATTCTTTTGGAAACTTATGTTTATTGTTGGAATTTAATGTATAATGCGTGTAGTTTAATTAGGAGTTTGGAAAGTTGCATATATTCTTTGGAATCCCAAACGGACATTAAAGAGTCATTGATGAAGCCTCCAAGTGTTAACATTGCCTCTTAGATAATTTCTCCAATTCATGGTATTCTGTTATTTTGATCAATTCATCTCATGAAGCTGGTCTCTTGCCTCTTGGATGAATTTATCAATATCCTAGGTCTTTTTTTTTATAATTATTATACCTCACTCGGTATTCGGTATCCATAATAAGCCCCAACTAATCCGGATTCGTGCCGAAAAATCTCACATTGGAGATTAAAGCGCTCCCTAACAAAACCAACTTCGTACCTTGCCTTTAACCATTGCACCACGCAACACTTTCTTTTTTGAATTGGTTGTGTAAAACATTGTCGTCTAATTCTCTTTTGTATTTAAGTTGTATTATCTTTGTTTGTAGTCTCTTAATCTATTTGATCTTCAATATTGCTCTTGTTTCTTTTTGTGCACTAACTCTTTCTTCAAATGACCTATTGTTGGAGTTCATTCAATCACATTAGATTTGCAAAGCATCAAAATTTGTTTTTTTTTTTCTGGTCTAAATTTTATCGCACGCTTTTGGTCATGTGCTCTAAATGCTCCATAGTCAAAGAGAGTATTTTAAAATATTCACTCTTCATTATAATTTTGGAAAGTTATTTGGGTGATTAAAGGTCATAATTCTCTATTTTGTTTATCGTTTTTGGCCTCTACAGAGTTATTTGAGTTTACGAAATGAAATATTGACTTTCTCCAATTTATTAACTCATTTATGTTAACAATGTTATTATCATCCTCACTCTCATAGATTAATCTAAACCTTTGAGATGATTACAACTCTAAACTCTTTTTTGGAGGTTTTAAACTAGGAATATTAGCCCTTCCTTGGAAAAATCATTTGAGTATCTATTTAAAGTTAAATCTGCTGGAATATACTCTTGAAATTTTATTGGGTTCGCCAAAAACTTCAAACTGTTAAATTTTCCTATAAAAAATAAAACTTCTTATATGTAATTTCACATATGTTATATAGTAATAAATTTGATTTGAATTTCATCTTTTCAGGTTCCTAGGATATTTCTATTATTTTGAATATAAAAATTTGGTCATCTAAATATAGCATATATTCTCTCACTCAAATGAGCTTTACCTTTTTATATGTACTTTGTTATAACAAGAAAAAGGACAAATATTGATCATCTGTTACAAGAAATTTTTATTTTATAATTCAAACACACATCTAATAATTATATAATTTTTAACTTTTTATACTCATTAATTGATTTGAGGTATATATTATAAATATGAAGCTTATAGTAATGAATTGAAAGACCAAAATATCCATTAAAAGCTAAGTGATTATTGTGCCCTTTAAGTAAGCATTATTTCAAGAAATTTTTTGTGCAAAGATGTAAATATACATTTTATAAAGAAAAACATGTGAAACTGTTCACTTTTAACATCATTTATTAAGACTTTTGGTTTCGTGTGAAATGTGCGTCAAAAGTCAAGAGTGAAACAAAATGCATTAACCAGTTTCTCTTTGTTATGCTCAAAATACAAATAATTTAAGAAGTTTCAATCCGTGTAGACCAAATTCGTCTGAATATATCTTAATAGCCAATCAAATGATATATTCAATGATGCATTAACAGGAAAAGATAAAGGTCGTTATTCATTAATATATTCATTTAATATATTCAATGATACATTAAAAGAAAAAAAGAACAATCTCAGGAACGTGAAAGGACTGAAATTAGATAAATAAAATACGAAGTTAATTTCTTCTCTGATTCGTACACACCTCCCCATAAACAAAAAGTTCTTTCTACCATTTTGAACTAATTCTAGAGCTAAGATAATTTCAACTTATTTTTTAACTCCTACCCCCATCCCCTCCTCGAGCAAAATATTTTTTAACTTATACATTTTAAGGCAAAAGATTTTTTTTTGTAAGATGAGCATGATTCTAAAAAATGAGTCAAGTTGGGCAAATTGGGCTATGACCTATTGTTTAGCCCATTTTGATCCAGCTCATCTTAGCTCAAGTACACTTTGGGCTGAGTGGGACAATGACTCATTTATTGACCTAACCCATCTTGATCCGCCCAAATTCAGCTCAACCCGCCCATTTGCCACCCCTAGTTATGGGTCAATCTTCTTTGGATAAGAGATTATAGTTTTTGTGGATATTCGGCTTCAATTTAGGGGTGTTAGACGTATATCTACATTTGTAAAGTTACACGTTTATTTCATGTTATAGATTGTTGAATTAGGTTTGTTAAGATTAGCTGAATTCGCTGTCCCTTGAAGAAAAGTTTGCCAATATGGCATGCAATTTTTATTTATTCATTGTGGTGTCATTAGAGCTCCAAGCAGGGGCGGACCCACGTTGTGGGTTGAGGGATCACGGGACTCCGTTAGCCTCGGCAAAAATACTGTATATTTCTATACATATATATGTGACCCCTTAAATATTTTGCTTGTGCCCCCAAAACACAAAAAATCGGGCAGAAGAAGTGTTGTTGCGTGCTTAAGTTTCCCTCTTTGTTGGTGGATGGACGTGGGTTCGAAACCATATTTTGCGTATTCTCCTCCTTCCCATTTTAGTTCTTGCTTTAACACTTAGCAAATAACTTTATTTTTTACTTTTAAAGTGGATTAACTATAGTATCAATTGGAAATAATTTTTTAGAAGAAATCAACTATAAGAGTTATTAATCATAATTATCCTTTTTTAAAAAAAAATTCAATTATAGTTTATGATGGGTTTAAAGTATCTTAGATTTATGTTTTAATGATCTAACAAACTTCTTGTCAAAAACCAGATAAAAGACCTGATGCACACTTGGTATATTCATCCATCAAAGGACTCAAGCTAATGTGATTTGTATGACTTCAGACAGAAAAGAATCAACTCAGAGACCTGATACTTTGGAGTTTCTCTGACAGCAGTACGAAGTCAACTCTACAGTTGGAAAGTGACTGCCTGCACTGTGCATGCTACAGTGCAGAAATAGTGCAACAGTCACTTCTCATTGGGAAAGGCTTTGTATCAACCAAGTGTTTACATCATCCATGTGATGTCATCCGAAGGGTATTATCAAGAGGCATTATAACAAAACATCTCTCAACACTTGTAAGATCACTCAAGCATTCAAGATCTGATATAGAGCATTGAAGTCACAAGTGTATCAAGAACAAAGTACAATACTACTACGGACCAGTTCCATAACAAGTCTTGTGTATGTCCTTAGTAGAGTTGTATCTTTATATTTGTTCTTCATTGTAATTCCTACTTAGCTTAGTTAGAAGCATTGTATAGGAAATCTTTGAAAACCATAAACCCTTAGTGTTTGTGTCGTGACTAGAGTTAGTCATGAGTTAAAGTCTTTGTAATTGGTGTATTGCAAAGTGGCTTGTAATAAGAGTATTACAAGTTAGCAAGGGATTAAGAGTTTAATACCTAGGTTGCAAGAGTTTGTAATCTAAAGCTTGCTCAGTAGTGAAGTTGAAATCCCACCAGTGTAGGTCGTGGTTTTTGATCTCCTTGAGCAGGGATTTTTTCACGTAAAATCCCTTGTGTTATTTACTTACTGTCACATTAGCTAGTTCTGTGGAAACTGTTATAGGACCAGGTCACTATACAGTTTGGTGGACTCATATATTCTATCAATTGATATCAGAGCGGGTTCTTTCTAAAAGGTTAACACCTAGAGAGGATCTTCACTATGACTGTTCCACCAAACTTCAAGGAAGAACGATCAACTTATAGACCCCCAAGATTCAACGGCCAATACTATGGCTGGTGAAGAACTCGAATACATGACTTCATAATGACAGAAGACTTCGAGTTATGGGATGTTATTTGCGATGGTCCATACGTCCCAACAAAGAAGGTAGGAGAACCAGCTGTAACAATGCCAAAAACCAGGAAAGAGTACAATGACGGCGACAAGAAAGCTCTAGAGAAGAACTTTCGCGCCAAAAACATTTTGGTGTGTGGCATAGGACCTGATGAGTACAACAGGATCTCAGTCTGTCAATCCGCCAAGAAAATATGGGAGGCTTTACAAACAACACATGAAGGAACCACTCAAGTAAAGCAGTCCAAGATTGACATGCTCACCACCGACTATGAGCTCTTTAGAATGAAGGATGATGAATCCATTCAAGACATGCACAAGATTCACTTCCATCATCAACGAGTTGCAATCGCTTGGTGAAATCATCCCAAGGAACAAGCTTGTGAAAAAAATTCTTAGCGTCTTGCCCAGCTCTTGGGAGAGTAAAGTGAATGCCATTACTGAAGCAAAGGATCTGCAGGCGCTGACCATAGATGAGCTAATTGGGAATCTAAAAACCTATGAAATGAAGAAGAAGAAGGATAGTTAAAGAAGATAACCAAAGAAGGAAAAGAACCTGGTACTTAAAGCTGAAGGAAATGACTCGAGTGAAGAGGATAGTGACATGTCTTACTTAAACAGAAGGTTTCAGAAAATGGTCAGAAGGAATGGGGGCATACCAAAAAGAGGTAGTTTCAGAAAACCAAAGAATTATGACCTCTATCATAAGTGTGGAAAGCCAGGGCATTTCATCAAGGACTGCCCTCTCCTGAAGCAAGAACATTTCAAACACAACTCTGATAAAGCAGCCAAGAGGAACCGATTCCGGACAAATGCCTCAAAATAAAAAGCGTAGCTGACAATGTTGTGAAGCAAGCTCTTGCAGCATGGGGAGACTCCTCCAGTGATTCTGAAGAAGAAAATGATGCAGGTGATAGTCCTATGATGGCAGTTGAAAATGAAGCAAATGAATATGATTCAATATTTGCCTTGATGGCTCAATTAGACGATGATGACGATGATGCGGGAACAGTGAGAGGAAGCAGTCAACAATGGATCATGGACAGTCGATGCTCTAAGCACATGACCGGAAACACCATGGACTTCCTTTCACTAAAAGCCCTGCAAGGAGGGAATGTATCCTTTGGAAATGGGAAAAAGGAGTACATTCTTGGTGTTGGAAAAATTGGAAAGTCTCTCACACACTCAATTGAGAAAGTGTACTATGTTAATGGTCTGAAGTACAGTCTCTTGAGTGTTTCTCAAATTTGTGATAAAGGAAACAAAGTGGAGTTCTTGTCAAAGATATGCACAGTTACTAATCTGGTAACTGGGGACGTGGTACTAGTGGCCAAAATATACAAGAACATCTACGTTGTTGATTTCGAGTCCCTACAAAGTGGTGATATGAGTTGCTTGAAAGCAGTTGATGATGATGCAGAGTTATGGCACAGAAGACTGGGACACGAAAGTTTCTCTTTTCTGA
Source organism: Nicotiana knightiana (assembly GCA_005239525.1). Classification (NCBI taxonomy): domain Eukaryota; kingdom Viridiplantae; phylum Streptophyta; class Magnoliopsida; order Solanales; family Solanaceae; genus Nicotiana; species Nicotiana knightiana. The sequence goes on from ML410286.1 coordinate 48,354, forward strand.
ATAAGCTAATACAGAAGGACCTAGTTTGTGGATTGTCAAACTCAAAATTCAAGGAGCACATAGTGTGTGATGCTTGTGCTAGAGGTAAACATGTGAAATCCTCTTCAAGCCAAAGAAGGATGTCAACACGTCAAAGCCACTTGAACTCCTTCATATGGATCTATGCGGTCCTATGAGAGTGCAAAGCAGGGGAGGAAAAAGATATATTTGTGTGATAGTAGATGACTACTCTAGGTTCACTTGGACACTATTTCTCAGAACAAAGGATGAGACATTCGAAGTGTTCGTGGCTTTTGTCAAGAAAATCCAAGAGAAGATGGAATTAAAAGTAGCTTGCATACCATGGAACAGAATTTGACAATGCCAAGTTTGATGAGTTCTGTAGTGGAAATGGCATCACCCACAACTTCTCAGCTCCAAGAACCCTACAGTAAAATGGAGTCGTAGAGAGGAAAAGCAGAACCCTTGAAGATATGGCTAGAACAATGCTTATTGATAGTAGGATAGCCAAAAAATTCTGCGCAGAGGCCATAAATACTGCATGCTATTTGGTAAATAGGTGCATGATCAGATCCTTTTTGAAATACTATCAGCGTGGGTTGTGGTTTTTGATCCCCTTGAGCAGGGATTTTTTCACGTAAAATCCCTTGTGTTATTTATTTATTGTCGCATTAGCTAGTTCTGTGGAAACTACTATAGGACCAGGTCATTATACAGTTTGGTGGACTCGTACATTCTATCAGTTTAGCATTAACACAAAATAGTTAATTAATTTTTCTTTTTCAAATTCCTCCCTTAAAATTAAAAGCCTCAAATTGCAACTTAACACTCCACAAATAGAAAAATATAAATCCTTCTATATCAACCTTCTTCAATAATCACTTTGACCCCGACTCGATAATGGCAACTAAGAGTTTGAGACTCTTCTTCGGTTTTTAATGATATATATTTTTATGTGTACAAAAATTAGTTATACTAATAAGGTTCAATCATTTGGCGTACTACTTAATTAGTACTCCATCCGGTCCACAATAAGTGATTTTTTGGCCCTCTTTTTTGTAGTCCAAAATAGGTAATTTTTCCAGATTTCAAGAATGAGTAAATTGTTTTTTTCCTACATTATCCCTGGAGTAAATAGTGTTGGAGTATGTGTTAGGAGTGTTTATATGAAAAGATAGTAAAGGTTAATATGATCAATTTTATTCCTAATTAATGTTAAAAGATAAATTTTGTTATGAACAATAAAAGAAGAAGAAGAAGAAGAAGAAGAAGAGTATTGCAGAGAAAGAGATAGAAAATTCTTATTGAATTTTGGGATGAATTACAATGGAATAGGACCCCTCTATTTACAGGGAAAGAGTGACTTAGCCACCAAGTAAAATCCCTAAGATCTCTCTAAAATATAGACATTCACCTTAGAATTCTATTTATAACGCTCTCCCTTGAATGTCTATTCAACAAATAATGTGCCTCGTTAAAACCTTAACTAAAATAAAATCCGATGGGAAAAAATTCTAGAAAGGAAAAAGAGTACACATGTTTAGAAATGCACCTTTTGGTTGCCTCGTTAAAAACCTTGCAAGGAAAACCCAGTGGGACAAAACCTTGTAAGGAAAAAAGAGTTCAACGCGCATTAACTCCCCCTGATGAGAGCATCAATTCACATCTCCGAGCCTTCGCATTCCAATCTTTTGCACTAGCTTCTTGAAGGTTGATACCACCATAGATTTGATGAATAAATCATCCATATTAACGTCAATACATATATTGCACCTTGAAAATCCTCGCTATCACATTATCAAGCTTAAAGAGAGTTGATAATTCATTCCACGTAACCTTTTCTCAAATGTTTATCATCTCTCCCCCTCATGTTAGAAAAACTAACTCGCTTCTTCAACTTTGGGAATCCATCTTTGTGCGTTATGGTGTTAATCAAAATATACACCGCACATCAATAATAATAAGATGGAATTATTTGGTTCGTGACCCTGAATCAGTCGTGAGGGGAGAATGTAATATACTTTCATATATAATGTATATCAAATTGATATAGATAACATTGTTCTCATAAGCAATAATTTAGCTATTAAGTGGAGGCATTCAATAAATCATTTTGCTAAACCAACTGTGATGTAAACCAACTTAACAAGATGAACTATCTTGAATAAAAAATTTGGAATATGCTCTAAATTAAACTATTGAGCAAGTTATCTCGCAAATACCAGGTTACGGGTCAGTAATAATCACACATGTAACCATCTCATAGATGCATCTTATGTGGTATACATGGCAGGTGAATATGCCCATATTCACCTTTGATATTTCCAACATTCATGGGATTCAATCCTATTTTAGTTGGTATAATAATCGCAAGAATAATCAAAATAAGAGAATTCATAAAGAACTTTCTTGTTCTTTAATATTTAATGTCGCGCAACCTTTTTTTCCTCTTCTTCGCGGAATATCGGGTTTATGACATTGGTTGGGATAGCTCTTTCCTTTTGGGAAAGGGGTTTGCATATTTTGAAGAGTCACCACATAACGATTTTAAGGTGCGTTAGGTCACCTAAGGGGTTCAATTACAACTACGTTGCTAACCATAGATTTGGGTAAGGGCTTGAAATTATCCTAAGGGGAAGGTATTAGGAACCCCTCAGGATCCACAAATGTGATTCCCGGCCAAATGGTTTCGTGTATTTGTACAACTAACAAATAACAAGTAAAGGCTCAAATAAAAGGGGATTTAAGTCTTAAGCATATAGGTGTTTAGAAAACACTAGGGGTGATTACGAACTAGCATATACAGGTGTCCTAGGTTTATAATAATATGGATCACATCAATGCAATACCCGATAATCACTCCTCGAATAGGGGCTACACGTGGTATTAGCGCACTGGTCATCATATCCATGTTCTACCCTTCCCACCCTGTGAAGGTAATTAAATCGTGTGTTGGTCACAGACTCTATTGCGTGCTATTAAACGTCCCATCCTATCAGTCCCGAAGGAGGCTAGGACTACTATCCTAAAAGGAAGTACTAGGTTGACCCCTAGGTTTAAAGGACAAGATTCTAAGCGACAAACAATGACAATTAGGACTTCAGATAAGGAGAAAACAAATAAGAGCAGATACGAGGACCAAGTATTCCTCCACATATTATGCATATGATTAGCACGACTCAAACACAAGTAAGGCCTTATTAACTTCAGAGCTTAAAGCATGATATCTAGGTGAGAATGCAATAGTGAGGCAACTTTATTACTGATTTCAGAGGATGAATTTTATCAGTTTCTTACTGATTATAACCATTAATAGTCAAGCAACAAGTATAAATGAGTATGTTTCCAGTTTTAATAGATTTAACACCTAAAGCTTGCTTAAGTGTATGACAACACTCAGTAATTATCCAGATTATTAAAGAAACTATTACAAGTTAATTTGCCTAAACATGTTGTACTTAGGTGTTGCAAAATCCAGAACTATTACCAGTTTTTTGAAACATGGTGAAATTATTTTTCAAGGCCTTTTTCATGCAATCAGTAGTTAAACTAGGTGTTGAATGAGGTCCTAAGACATGATATCTAATATGCACACACAAGGATGCACAATGCAGAATTCCTAGGTAGGATTTCTAAATGCATAAAGTCACAGTATTTGAACATGCAATGTAGCAAGTATAATGATGACTTGTTTATTAGCGCATTATTATCCTAAGCATGATTCCTAGGTGTAAAAAAATATTACAGCGATATTAGAACTGGTTTACATGAATAACAGGTTTATATTAACGATTAATCCTAGAGCATGATTTCTATATGATAAATGATAATGCCATAACAGGATGCTGAAGCAGTAAACGTGGGCCTAAGAAACAGGATGTATAATGCATGATATGCTCGCATACATTCAGCCCTAAACATGAATTTCTAGTGCACACGTAAGAAATGTAAACCTAGAGGCACAGTATGTACCCTTTAACATGGATAATCATAACTACCCTTCCCTTTCCATTATCCATTCCCAAATATTTGTTTACAAATTATTACAGGCCAGGGAATTATGAATAACACAACCAAAGGAAAAATAAGAAGTTACTTCTATAGGGAGCCTTCAATTAGGCCCAGATCTTCTAAAACCTCAATGCCTTTGGTGTTGCATCGCCTTTCATAGTCCGGGTGTGTCAGAGTTCCCTAAGGACCTCAAGGGCTCCCGAGCAGTGCTCCCACCCAGACATAGCCAAAGAGTTAAACATGTGCAGTGTGGGAAGTGCCTGACTTGTTTGTCAGAGTTCAGAGGGTACTCAAAGGGTCCCCAAAGTAGTGCTCACACGAAGGGGGCTGAACTTAGATTTCTAAGAGCATATGTGAGAGTGTTTTTTATTTTTTTAAAAGAGTTTAAGTAAGGAACAATTTTGAGAAAGGGTGAGTAAGAAAAATGTTTTAAAGAAGGAAATGAAAGCTTAACATCACACAAAGGACCAAGGATTGTCCAACAATCACAAACAGGGGTAATAGGATTTGAGGGACAAATACAGAGCATGTAAGGGCAGACATGCAACAGGAAGATACACACATAGACATACAATCAGAAAATCCTAAGGGTCTAGAGGATCAGGGGGTACGGTAAAGTGCTAGGTTAGATTAACAACTAAGGCCATGGTTAAACTAATGTACCAGTCATAGGCATGTAAGAAGTAAGTTCTAAGTGTACAGAATCATGCTGGTCATAAAGGAATAAAGCCTAATTTAAACATGCAGAGGGGAGTTCAGGATCCTAGATACATGCTGAAGAATAAGTAAGCAAATTGGAAGCATACTGAATTACAACAGTAGTAGAAACATGTTGGTTTGAGGACTGAAATCTAAATTAGAATATACCAGTAAAGTGAAGAAAGCAGTAACACAAACAGGAAAGTTGGAGATGCATAATAGTTACCCTTGGCTTGCAGCCGGCTAACTTAGAATAGTAGTAGTTAGCACAGAAGAGAGAGCAGAGAGTCTTTTAAAATGTGAGAGAGATATTTTTTAACAGATCCGTTCGTGTATGTGTAATGAATGAATAGAGTATATATATAGTTTGAAAGCTTGATGAAAAATAAGGAAAAAAATCAGAATTAACCAGTGATTGTGGGATTGAATATCAATCAGTATCCAATTAGTACAAGTATCCCTATAATCAAGGGAGTGATTCACACGGTGAGTATTAAATAAGGAAAGGACCATATATAGCTTAGAGGAATATAATAACAATGTAAGTACAACAGGCAATTAGGTATCCCTTAATTGAAGGGGTTAAACTCAAATGGATAGTAGGTAAAATAACAATTAAGGAAAGTTCTTATGCCTGTGACATATAAGGAAACAATTTCACCCCAATTCAAGCATAAAATTGAGACTAGGTTCAGAAGATATCACTTAAGGTAATAGTAATCGATTAACAGTTAATCAATTATGTAACAAGGTAAGAAAATAAAGTCGAAAGTCAGTAAGAACATCTCATAAGAAATCAATAAGGCTTTTCAAATCTCTAGGAATCAGGGGTGCAAACAAGGTAAAGTTGCAGAGAGTTAGGGATTCGAAAAGGAACAAAATCAATTAGGCAAATAATAGGAAAGCAAAAGCATAGAAAGGTAAAGAATCACATAGAATCAGAGATTCGAGGCTAGTACACATTTAAACGAACAATGGGAATCAGAGAGTTGAAACCCTAGTGACTATAGTAGTAAAATCACACAGGTTTAGAGACAAAGCAGTAACATTGAACATGATATAAGCAAGGAGAACATAGTCAGGGAACCGAATAAGCAAAAACAGGGTAAAATCACAGAAAGCTTAAACATATATGAGAAATAAGAGTTCATGGATTTAAATAAACCTATCGGTTAAAGACAGACTCAGAATTAGGGAAAAACCTAGGGTTTTCAGTATTGTTAGTCAAAAATGAAAAGAGAACTCCGAGTAAATCATTGAATCATAGAAAGAATCATAGAATGATATTAAAACAGAAGCAAAATCGTTTTTGAAAGAGGGGTTATGAAACCCTAATTTTGAGATGAAAGATCGCTTAGAATATGAAGGTTTTCGAAGAAAACATGTTAAAAGCTTCATGATATACATAGATATAAGCATATCTAAAAGAAATCGTAAAAATACCAGGAGTTAGAGTTTCATAGATCCCAGAGAAACAAGAAAAACCTTAAAGATGTCGCCGACGTTAGCCGGAAAAGTCATGGCACTTACTCAGACGGCCGGAGGAGGCCGGAAGATGGCATGAGGGACCATGGGTAGGAGTTGAACTGCTCCAGGTTCGCCTGAGGGCCTTAGGGTGTCATTAGACCGGTCTAGGGTGAAGAAGTAACCAGGAGATAATGAGAGACCATAGTTTCCGGCGAGGGAACTAGCCGAAGAAGACGAACAAACTTCATCGGAGAAGGGAGGCAAGGGAAGGTTCTAGAGAGAACCAGAGAGAGATAGAGAGAGAATGATCGGGAAAATGAGAGGTCGGAGGGGGGGGGGGGNTGGAAGGTGGAATCTGGGCCGTTGATCTAATCTAATCAACGGCTCAGATAGATCCGGGGTTGGGCCGAGTATGGAATTGATTTGGGCTGGGTATGGAATTGGGTTGTTAAAATCTGATGGGTTGGGTTAGAATTAGGCTAGAATTTAAATAATGTGGCTAATTGTTAAACACCCATTAAAATTAGATAAATAATTAACAAAAATAGGTAATAATTGTATGAAAATGAATTTAATGCTGCATAAGTGAAAATTAAGATAATAAGATAATATGAAAAATATAAAATAATGATTAATTATCGAATTAAAATAGCACGAATGCGCAATTAGGTCGTAGTTGTAAAATTTGTATAATTATAGTTAAATAGTGCCTAATTGGTCAATTTGTGAAATAATTAAATCCTGATAGAATTAAATAGGATTCAAATAATATATTGAGCTGGGAAATATTTTGAAATTATTTATAATATGATTTATGAATAATTATTGACTACAAAAATACTAAATAAATAGAAAACGAGTTGATAAAAATACGAAAAATTATGGAAAAATACCATTCACATTAAAAGTGATCTTAAAAGTAATATGTAGGTTATAAAAAATAGTTTTTTGAGGAAAAATTGTGTATCAACAGTTATCCATGTGAATTCTCTTTTATTTTGCACATTATTCTTAAATTAACATGGCTAAAATCAATTATGTCAACTGATAAATTATCAATATTGATAAACTTCAGGTTTATACCATGACGTGTGCAATTAGCAATAAACTCCAAGTTTATTATGATATGGGTTTTTATATCAACAAGCATCCACTTTATTGTGGTATTTTTTTATTTGTGCAGTACAAACTGAAAAATAAAGCGGGTAAATTTTCACATACATATTACCCCGCTACAAGTTGTAGTAATAGAAGATATTAAATCTTTTCTTTATTTATAGTCTCAATATAACCAACCGCTTTCGCGAATACTTTAGAAACTCAATAAGTTTCTTTGAAACTTACTACGACACAATACATTATTGATAATCAATTTTATTTCTCCAACGTAGTATAATTGGCTCTTCTAGAGCTTTCAATTAATTTTGTACTACCACATATTCATCAAAATCCGTATAGTGAATATCACTTTCAAGGAGAAAGTTATACAATTATGGTCATGGTCAATATCATCATAGGCAAGATATGTTACTTCTATTACTTATGCCCTGTAATAATCACATTGCCATAATATTTTGGCATAATCACAATAGGTACGTGATCAATGACCATTCATGCCATAATAATAAAATAATTTTCTTATTTCATCTCAAACCTCATTTTAGAGGTGAGTGTGATATATTCACTACCACTAGCACATTCATATTCTTCCAAGAATGAATATGTAATCATAAATCAGATGTTGCCATATTCACATCATGAATGGATCATAATCATCTATATGTGTTTTACAAAATCTCATGTCAAATCGATGACAATATTACTTTCAAAGAGTGAAAGTTTATTTTGAGAATTCTTATTATTCTCATTATCACAACGATGACGATTATAATTTCGTATATTGCCACGTCCACATCCATTGATACCTTCACGGTAATAAGTTTGTCATCATTAAGACTTATCATATATTGTTATCACTTTCTCTTAAGGGGAATGAGAATGAGAATGAAACAAATTCAATGGGACGAGTTTCCACTTCTTTGCCTACAATCATACATGAATTTGATCATGACAAGATATAGAAATTTTATCACTTCGGGTGGTTATAATTTCTTGCGAACTCTATAAGAGTTATATAATCAAAGTTTATTGTCTTTGCATGTATTTAAAATCAAATTATAAAATTTCAAGAATTTAAAAGAGAAAAATAAAATAAAATACTTACCTTAAATCCAGAATTTAATCACGAAGGAAGTTCATGGAACAATTGACAACCATTATGTTCAATTCCAAAGCTTCTACTCAATTGGTTAGAGTCTCGTGCCGTGTTATGAAACAATAAAATAAGAAGAAAAGTATTACAGAGAAAATTAGAGAGGGAGAATTCTTATTAATTTTGCAATCAATTACAATAGAATAAAACCTCTTTATTAATAAGAAAAAAATGACTTAACCACCAAGTAAAATTTTTAAAATCTTCCTAAAATATAAATATTCACTTTAAATAAAACTCTATTTAAACGTGGGAGCACCGTGGACTATCACATATATGAACATTAATTAGATGAATACCGACGGTGGCACAAGAAAAAGAAGATGGAACGCCCAAAAAGTGTGGTTACCCCTTTGAATACAAAAAGTAAAAACAGCGTATTTGAAACAATTAATTGCGACTCTTAAAATTCTGGAAAACAGTAAAAAGCGTCGGCGAAAGTCATCACAGTAAGAAAAAGACGCTATATGAGTTTAACACAAGGCGGAAACTGCTGTGAACTCCAGAAAATAGGATGAAAACAGTAGTGATTGGATTTCATCGTCGCTACGCGACCCTTCGCACCCAAGCTTTATTCAACAAACTCTGTTGGTGGTACGCAAAGCTGTTCCTACAATCGTGGGAATTCCTCCGCCGCGTTATCGAGCCATATGCGATATCGGCAGGAGTGAAAGAAAAGCAATGGGAATATGGTGCCAAAGCATATGTTTCCTGCTGGTTTTATGACCTCTATGTATCTAACCGCAAAGCCGTCGAGAAAGTCTCAGGCACAGCATTCGTTCAACATTACCACTCTCCTGCAGCCCACATATCTGATAAATATGATGCATTCTTGGTTCAATTGAATGCGATCATTCGCCCTACTCATATCAGACTAGCACTAGAAGACACCATGTGGATTCCTCTGATTTCATCAAACATGAACATAACCGCCGCTAGCCCATTTGGAATTGATCAGAACAAGTGGGATTTGAACGAGAGTCTCGCCTTTTCTCTGCTCGATAAAATGCAGCAATCAAAATCGAATTGGAAAGTTGAAACCCTTGTCTCCGACAGTACCCTAGGCACACCTGCGTGGCTATTAGATTGGCACGGTGAAGGCAGAGATGCGAAAGCATTTGCTTGGTTCCCTAAAGAGAGCAACTACTCCACAATTGACCTAATTGCTGCCCACATCATTGGTGAGGCTTGTACACCAAACCTCGGCCCACGGGACGTTGATGATTGGCAATACTATCCAACTATTTTTAAGCCTGCTGAAGTTAATTTTGAAATGTATCAGCGCAAGACTGAGCGCCGCTTCTTCGGTTCATCTGAATACCGCACGTACGAAGAAGGCGAAGTAGAAACAACTTGGATAGTTGGATTAACATCGGCCAAGGATGGAGCCCAGAAACGTCCTCGACAGGAGACGTCTGAGCCCCAAGAAACAGTGATGGAAATCGATGTACGTGCATACTCCTCCTCCTCTGGCTCTCAAACTTATACTCTCGAGCAATATGCTCAGATTAAGAAGTTAGCTAGATTTAGGATTATAGATTGGACATATCATAGCACCGTTGTCTTCAGTTTGAACAACCAAGAGCAATGTGCTGCAATGCGTCGTTTAGTTTCGTATAACTTTTTCTGACTTTTACTCTATCATATGATGAAAAAGTTAATTTCTGAGACAGTGAAAATATTATTTTCATGAGTTATTTGGTGGAGTTTTCTCTTTCACATAAACTGCATTCCATAGGTAGTTGAAGCTACGCTTGGCAGAGAAACGGGATTGCTTTATTTGCAATTTCTATCTTACCGTATCAATTAGATGCAATCTATTGTCTCTGGAGAGTATGTAGTATTATTTTACTGATGCAGCTTGCTTAATGCATATAGTATAATATCTTTTCCTTCTCCATTCTTGTTTTCTTTTTTCTAATGCTTGTGAAAATATGTTGGAGCCTTGGAGGCGTAGGAGGAATTTCAGTTGGATTTATTCACACAAAAAAAAAGAAAAAAAAAAGAAGGAACGCCTTTTTCGGACCGGGTATGGTACTTCTTTGATATGGAGCATGTTGATTTTTTCCTTTGTGATATAATGCTTGGTTCATAACTGGCAGTTTGAGCATGCTTTTTAAGGATAATTGCTTCAAGTAAAATTAGAATAGAGGTTGAAGCTTAATACTCCTATGTTGTATCAAAATGTGGATTACGTTTCAGAATCTGATGACTTGACTAGTAACTAAGCTGGACCTACCTATGGTAATCCTCTTTATGTGCTACATTAGAAACTAAAGAGATTGTGCAAGACATTTAACACTTGGTCGAGGATGACCTCTGGAGCTATCTACGAAGCAGTGTTATTAAAAGTGCACGCTTCTCGCTTAAAGTGCAGAAGCGAGGCGACTAACCTGCGCTTTTCTTCCCTAAAGCGCGACTCACATGAATAAGCGCATGCTTTACTGTAAAAAGCGAGAAGCGAGGCGATGAAAAAAGCGCAGAAAAGCTCGCTTAAGCGAGGTCTAGACATCTGCTAGGGTTTTTTAAAAAAAACTTGCAAATACACCTACGCACAATACTTCCAAACATTTGCTTCTCTGCTGCAAGCGACGACTAAGTTTTCTTCTTCTCTTATTCTTCAGTTCTTTCTTCTCTTCTCTTCCTCTTCTGATTTTCTGCTTGTTCACTGTTCAACTCCTTAATCTCTTCTTTCGATTTATTTCAGTTTTTATTGCTCTGTTCTGCCCTAATTTATGCTATGTTTTTCTCTGTGTCCTCTGTTTTTATTGTTGAAGAATAGGATGTTGCTCCTTTTGTAATTTTGCTTAGCATTTGCTTAATATGTTGTGACTTTTGAGGATTATTGACTATCTAGTTTTAGTATTCTTGATTTAAGAATTGAAACATTTGCTTAATATGTTATTTTTATTGAGTTCTTGGTCACAACTAACCTGGAAGAATAATCAATCACCGATAATAGCATGGATAATAGAATGAATCTTTCAAGAGGTAGAGCTGAGTTCACCAAATTCCTGAAGTTGCAGGACAGTATTTTAAGGTAAAAAGCTAGGGTAAAATGGCTTGCAGAGGAAGACGCCATTACTGCTCTCTTCCATGGAGTGCTTAAAGACAGAAGGAAGAAACTTTCTATCCAGAAAATTAAAGATGCTGATGGCTAGTGGATAGAAGGAACTAATGAAGTAGGTGAGGTTGCAGTTAAGTTCTACGAACAACTGTTTAAGGCTGAGACTACTTCTGAGGACAACTCGTGTGGAAAGAGGTACTGTGATTGAGGAAGATGATGCAGAAATTAATGCCTTACCTACTCTCCAGGAGGTCAAGGAGAGTGTTTTCTCAATTGACCCTGAGAGTTCTTCTGGCCCTGATGGTCTCAATGGAAATTTTTTATATAATAGCCTAGACTATTATTGTTGAAGATCTGCATAAAGTTGTGGTTTCTTTCTTCAAAGGGCCCCTCCCCCAAATTCTTCAGTCATACTTGTATTATCTTATTGCCTAAAATTGACACCCTGGAGTTTACTGATTTTAGACCTATTAGATCCTGCAATGTCTCCAGCAAGATAAGTGTTAAACTCTAGAATCAGTAAGGTACTGCTTAAGATTATCAACCAAAATCAGAATGGTTTTTGTCGAAGGGAAGAGCTATTTCTAATAACATCCTCCTAGCTCAAGATATTATTGAGGACATAGGGAAGCCTGTGAGGGGTGAAAATAAAGTTATTAAGTTTGACATGTCCAACTTATGACAGAGTGTCTTGGCCTTTCCTTTGCTATATGTTACGGCAGATTAGCTTCTCAAAATATTGGATTGAATTGATGTACAAATTTATCTAATAATTGGTATTCCCTCATTGTTAGTGGGAGTAGGAATGTGTTTTTCAAGTCAGGTAGGGTTTTAAGGTAAGGGGATCCCCTCTCACCTTCTTTGTTTGTCCTTACTGCTGAGCTTCTGACGCAAATGTTAAATGTCCTTCATGAGAACAGACTACAAAGGTTTTTTCATGTCTAATCAAGGGCCTAAGGACAATCATTTAGTCTTTGTTGATGACACAATCATTTTTATTAACAGGAAAAAAGCTTCACCTCAACTCATATTGAACACTGTGGCTACATATGAGAGTGTCTCTGGTCAGCTGATAAACAGAAACAAGAGCTGCTACACTATTAGCCTGTTTGGCCAAGCTTTTTTTGGGGCCAAAAGTGATTTTTTTGGCCAAAGTGTTTGGCCAAGCTTTTGGAAGGAAAAAAGTGCTTTTGAGGAGAAGTAGAAACAGTTTTTGAGCTTCTTTCCAAAAGCACTTTTTCGAGAAGCACTTTTGAGAAAAATACACTTAGAAGCAGTTTTCAAAAGTTTGGCCAAACACTAATTACTGTTCAAAAGTGTTTTTCTAATTAAGTAGTCAAACACAAACTACTTCTCACCAATAGTACAAAACAGGCTATGCTCAAGTCTCCCCAGGCGACTATCAGTGGAAAAAAGCTGGCTCTCTCTAAAATGGGTAGTAAAATCATCCATAAAATCAAGGGCTGGCAACTTAAATTTCTATCAGCTGGTGGTAAAGCAATGTTTATTAGGATGTACTAATGGCCCTTGACACTCATACTCTTAACTATTGACCTCCCTCCAAACTACACTTTTGAGAAGATTAAAATATAGTATATTGCTAGATTCTTCTGGTTAGTTAATGTAGTAGAGATACGCGTCACTGGGTTGCTTGGAGCAAGCTATGCTTGCCCTACTAGGAAGGAGGTTCTAAATTTAGATGGTTTAAAGAATACTTGCAAAGCCTTTAGAGCTAAATAGTGGTGGAAATTCAGAACCACTAACTCACTTTGGTCCCAATTCCTTATGGCAAAATACCTGCAGAGGTGGGCATCCTGTCAATTCTCAGTGAAAAGCTGGTCAAAAGCTATGTGTGAAATGAGAAACAAAGTGGAAGATTACATTTGGTGGAAGGTGAGTAAAAGTAATATAAGCTTTTGGTTTGAGAATTGGACTGGACAAAGTCCTCTTTAGTGAATGAGATGGTAACAAAGCTTCATCTTAAAATCTCCCTAGTGAATGATGATAGTCAATATTGGACTCGTATAAACTCTAGAAAATTCATGTCTTTCTGCATGGAATGTGTTCATATAGAAGAAACAAGTTTCACAATTTGATTCCAGATTTTGGCAAAAAGATATTCCATTCAAGATGGCCTTTTTCGCATGAAAAGCTACTCGTAACAGGATCTCTACAGATGAAAGAGTATCAAGAATGGGCATTAACCTTGTGTCCAGATATTGTTGCTGCACAGGAGCAGGTATGATCCATGACATAAATCAATTGATCATTTATTTTACTCTTGACTTTCTTACAGTATGGCAATTTTTGCTGGCAGAATGGGAATTCAATACAAGAATATCACCTTAAGGATCCTTCTCTTTAACTGTTGGAATAACTCCACAGCTAAATATGTCCTGAATATAATGCCTCTTATAATTATACTAGTCCTAGGGCACGCGCAACAGAATTTCTCTTTTCTTTTCCTTTGCTTGATTTCATTCTTTCCTCCCTCTATCTCCAATCCTAGCAACCCAAAACCGCTACTCATAATCTTTAGTCTTTTTCTTATATTATTTTGGTGTGACTGTCCCATAAACTTTTGTTTTTTAGAAGCATAACAAATCTTTATAATTTGGTGTATTACTTATAATAACATTCATATTCATTTATAGAGTAAAATCATAAAGATAATGGATAATTCTTTTTTCTCGTATTATTTCAAAAATTGAATACTACTAATTATTAAATGATGGCATAGAGATATTAGATCAGTGGCAAAGGAATGTCGTCGATCAAAATGTTAAGATGCTACAGCCAAAATTCTCATACACCTATTAAAAAGAAAAGAAAGAACTTAAAAAGAAGATGAGAAAAAGGGAAAATAAATTGTGTTTAAGCAGCAAAATCCCGTCAATGACGTTATAAACTGGCATGCACCTTCCTTCTCATTTCTTATCTTTTTTCTCTCTTCTTCCCCCTCCTCCCTTTGTCCTCTATTTTATTTTTCTTTCTGCAGAAATTGCCAGTGCTCTCCAAACCAAACCAGGGAGCAATAAGCTTTCATCTATGCCTAAACATATTCGACATTATTTGCAAATAGGATGTACTAAAAATTGTCAGCAAAATGTATAAAGCATAATCTATCTACTATATGCGAAACTTACTACTCCATAATCTATCTACTATATTTTGATCCATTTTACTAAGATAGTAGATATTTTTGTCATCTTGAGATCCATAAGTCAGCATATGTCATCCGAATTTCCAGGAACAACCAGTCTAGCAAAGTGCGATCTTGTAAGTTGGCAGATGTAAAGGTGATCAATTCTATGGATCTATGATGGCTTAGGCTTCATTCTCATATTCAGAGCTGCACCTAGATCTCCAAAGTTCCCATCATAGTAGATAGATTGAGGAAGGAGACACTAGGAGAGAAGACGAAAGATTCAAGAACGAGTTTTTCCTTTCTTCTTATTTTCCGTTGTTGGTTATGAATTTTAGTATTTTATTTCTTCATACTATTATGAATAACTAAATTTTTCATTTAGGATTTTGATGGAACTAATTATTGGATGTATCGTTGACCGTGTTTCTCTATAATTGTGCTGCTTTTATTATTTATTTATTCAACTATGTTTTGCTTGTTGTTAATTGAATGTCCATCGATTAAATGTGCCTATTTATTATGAGTTGCTCGAGAGAGAATGCATATTTAGGTAGTTGTTGAACAACGTCACTCCTTAGGTATATGAGAGATCAACACAACGAGTTTAAAAGTGGGATTGGAGATAACAAAACATTAGCGTGATTGTAGTGAGCTATGAGAAATTGCCAACTAGAGCTGTTCGATAGAATACGTCTAGTAAATTATTGTGATTTCTCGAGAGAGAATATAAGTTGAGCGTCACGATCAATATAGAATAAATCAGCCAAATTATAAAATAATGTAGTGAGAAGGATTCAGACAATTGGGAAAATCATAACTCTAGGACTCTTTAATCTTGTCTTCAACCCTTAGTGTATTTAGTTGATAATGTTTAGTGATTTCATATTTGTTAACTAATTAGTTAGAAATAAAATATAATCTTTATAATTTAGAAAATTGTTCGAACTTGTCTACTTAGTGATAGCAAATAGTTATAGCTAAATTTTAGTTATCTGTGGAATTTGACTTCGGGCTCTAAGATTAGATTATATTTGCAGCGACCGCTTATCCTTTTCAGGACTAGAGTTTGGCGTGATCAGCACACTTCTTAGAGAAGAGATAAGATAGCAGGAGAGATAAGAAAGTTGATAGACAACAATGACTTTAGACATTGCTTTAGAGAAGCCAACCAAGTTGTTGATAACCTGGCATCCTTAAGCCATACCACTAATGGTATGCATCTACAACAATTTTGATACACTTCCTAGACAAGTTAAAGGTCTGTTGAATACAAATAGATGGCAATTGCCATCCTTCCGGGTCAAGAAGAGAAAGCATTAATTGTGTTCTTACTTTCGAGCCACCTTGAAGTACCACATTTATTGGAGTCTAGAACCAAAATGTGATTCTTTTGGACTCAAAAAATCAAAATATGTGGAAAAAAAATATCGTGACCAAAATATATATAACACCCTTTAAAAGAACGCTATACATTAACGACCGTTTGTCCAGTTAAGTATAGCGCCCTTATAAAAGGCGCTCTATATATAACGCCTTTCATTACCGCGCTATACATATTATGTAGGCCTACCAATATTCTTTAGGGCTTAACTGACATAATAATAATTCAACTGGGTATAGCGCCCTTATTTAAAGCGCTATACTTAAAGAAAATTGTACCCCCGGATTGGTTTTTCCTTATTTAAAGAGGTTAAGGATTTTCTAAAAATCCATTCATAAATATTCTCAAGTCTTATGAAATATTTCTTCGTTAAGTTATTTTGCATTTTGTCATAATGTCTGAAGAGCGAAGAATAAGGGTTCCATTATATAGGGGGAGTTAGGTTGTGGTGGTGAATAACTCAATAAGCT